>VUJU01000881.1:0-23352 GCA_009835225.1 Aphis craccivora
ACGGGGATGATAATATTAAAAAGCTATACAAGAACTGTAGTTATGTGTTAATGGCAGCGCAGAGAAAGTGTGTCAAAATAAACTCATCATAGCGATGAGACACGTAAACTAGTGTCGTAAACCGAACACGAAGGTTTAATCTGTAAAGATCATGATTACTTACCTACATACCATTTTAATATTATATATTTATACATAGATAATGGGTAAGGACTAAGGAGTAATAGGCAGCAACTGAACAGTGAACATATAGACAACTGTAGTCGATATAGGAATGGATGACAAGTATATAATCGTTGGTAATTAATTACAAATCTAAAACGTATAATATAATAATACCTATTATACCTTGTACTTATCTATATTATTGCCTTCGTGGTTTTATTTTAAAATTAGATAAGTAATATTTTGAAAGCTTAACATTAATACTACAAACTCGAATAGAAGACTAATCAGAAACCACTGCTCTGAACACTATAGGTGCATAAATAATCAAAACCTTGTATATCTACCCATATTGTAAATACTATTGGAATATTATTAACATCATTGGTTAAAGTTTATATATTATGATTGACTATTAACATCATTGATGTTTTTTTTAGTAAGATATTTTAATAATTGTTATAACCTGACACCTACCGGTCACCAGTAATAAATTGAGAATTATTTAAAAAAAATATTTTGTTGTGGAATATGATAAATGAAAGAGTATAGGACTGCCGATTACAGCAATAACAATAAAGGTAAATTTATTTTGATATTTGAAAAAATCTAGTAGACATATCATAACTTTAGGTACTTCTATTGTTGACACGAAGTGGCGTATTTTGGAGCTTAGAGTTTTTAGTTTTAGAGCCAATGAATGCATAGTATATAAATATAATTACAGCCTCAAAACGATCATAAAACATCGTAATACGCTGTTATACTTATCATATATAAAATTATACATTGTCGAGATATTAGGAAACATAAAATGTTCAGCGAGAAGAGTGTAATAAGTATCTTATATTTTTGTAAATAAGTTTGAAAAAAAACTACTTTCTACAATATTATTACCGTACTTATAGGTGATAATAAATAATAATAATAATAATATAGTATTATTATTATCATCGCAATTCGTATATAGTTTATTAGTTTAATGGATTTAGAGGAAGACATGTTAGGGAGATGATTGAATGCCTGCTACGATAAAACGGGTATAACATTATTATAGTTGTAAATTGAATATAAAAAAATAAATATCAATAACGTATTTACGTACCTACTATATATACGTACTTATATTATATAAATCTCAATGTATCGTAATCATATTATTCGCGAACGTAATAATACGATGTTATTAAATCATACATAATTTCAGAAAATTCAGCCGGAAAGGGACGAAAACGAATGTGTGGGTTATTTTTGATTACATGCTTATAATCGGCGAGGGGTTGGTTTCTCATGCGGCGAGCATATGCGAGCGATATTCTATATACCCCAATGAACATAATATAATGTACCGACAAGCACTTTATAAACACATTTAAAAGTATTGTCGTTTCACCGTAGGTGTATTATAATATTATACCTATATATACCATTTATATTATTTTATATATCATGTGTACGAATCATATTTATTTTTAAACAATGTCTGTGCACTTATATGCAAAAACGATTGTCGAAAACCGTCGTAAATAACCGAAACGTCATCGCCAACGCCGTGTTTTAACTATACATAGAAATCAAATTATATACTATACAGCATTAGCAAATACGCACTATATACACATAATATTTATACATATAATATGTGCGTGTGTGTCGCGTATATATGCACATACATAAGAGGCGAAAACGCTCGCGGATATTAGGACCCTTTATTCGGTCGTAAATTTCAATTTCGCGTTATCATCGACAATGGGATGTATTTTCAATGGGGTTTTTTTTTCTCGCTCCGACGATCTTCCTCCCCCTTGTTATAGTGTTATATTATATACTCGTATAGTATAATATAGACCATCGACGAGTCTCTGCAAATATAAAATATATAATAAAAAAAAAAAAAGGGAAAAGGGGGAAAAATGGAAAGAGTATAATATACCATATACCGTTTAAGCGACGCGCACCCGGTAATACAAAATATGTCGGAGAATACATAATACGTATCATATGTGATTTTAATTATAGCCTTTTTCAATTTTTAATTATACGATTTTACATGCGCATTGTGTATAATATGTGCGATTTGATCTCACCGCAGACATACAACACAATATAAGTACACATCGTATATATAATATTATGGAGAGCTGCGATCGAAAAACGGAGCGCTGAATATAATGTTATGATAACACAATTTTCCAAAAAGGGGTTCTTGATGCGTACTGTCTGCGCGCGATCGCATTGTATCGTATAGCGTACTGTATTGTGTAATCGCACGGCGCGGCGGCTGTGCTGGCTAGTGTCGTTTTTTACGGAAACAAGATAACGTAAATGTTATTATATGAAACGTTATTTTTTTTTTCCCGGATGTTTGTAAATGAAATAATATATATGAACGATTTGAAATAGCGATAAGTAAAACAAAATTTTATATTTATATATATAAAAAAAAAAATTAACGAATTATATGTGTGTTTTAACTGCAACTATTAAATATTTTTAATTAAACGGTTTGTAAAGATTTGTATGTGAATACTAGAAGGGTGCAATGTTTAAACGTGTACACTATAATTATACAACATCGTATTGAAACCTTATACTATGTCGTCTGTCATATTAAATAATAACACCGAGACGTCGCGAGTCGACTACGTTGTGCTTGTGTATGCTATGATTTATTTTATTTTGACTCTTATACTTCTTACCTACTACTATGGCATAATAGTATATAATATTATCATAATATTATTTATATAATAGATAATATTTATCGGTGTGGCTCGTTATGCTCCTCTCGTAGTCCAATCATTGTGAATTATAATATATTCACAAAACCGTACAATCTTTAGTGGTGTTTATACGAGAATAGATATTATATCATATTATATTACATCCTGTATAAACATTATATTATATGCCTATACCCACTTGAATAATGAAAATCGCTTATGCGTCTGAGGTGTGGACGATAATCATTGACATAACTAGCGTAGGTTAGATTAGGTTAATATTAAATAAAAATTATTGTAAGCTGTATATCATAATGTTATTATTATTCTATTTAAATAACTTTGGTTATCATTTGAGATGACACATTTAGATTAATAATCATGGTATATGTGGTTAACTATATGAACAGCGAGAAAGGGGTCGAAACCTTACGACGGAGAAGGACTTAAAGTTCTCAGTGACTTAAAAATACTATATAGTCATACAGCTCACAGAGGGACCGTGGGAGGATATAATCGACAGGTATGATAGTTGTTATTTCTGTTATTTATCGCTGCTATAATGTAATATAGCTATGTTTATTAGCCCTAACACGTTTATGGCGTATTCGTTTTTAAAAGGCTCATTAAAATGATAAAGTGACTCGTGCGGGTGCATATGTGTATGCGTGTTATATACACAAAATTATACCCTCCCATACGTATTTATAATAAATGTATAATAATGACAAACTTGGATCAAAGAGGGATACTAAAGGAATTAGCCCCTCCCCTCTTTGAATATGTTATATATTATTATATATTTTTTGATGTAATAAATAGTTAATACATATTAATTCATACATTTAAAATACACTAGCTATCTCTGTTTATTTCGTTGCCCGTACAAAATGCATCCGTATTAAATTTAGTTACCTAATATACTAACATTTAACGTACCTAACGCTTATATAGTTATATGGATAGATAATATTTTTGGTTTTCTAGTTTAATGAATACGTATAGATGATATTTCCGAAAAATCAACTTTACATAGCTGTACTGCTCAGCGTTGGTGTTTTAAACATTTGACAACAGAATTTTTTTTTTAATTATTTTTTTTTCGTTTAACATTTGATTTCTTTTTCATGTTGAACCAAAAATCAATAAGTTATAAAGTTTCAATAGTATGAATAACCAAAAACAGAGAGACACTTTTGTAATTTTAT
The DNA here is from genome assembly GCA_009835225.1 of Aphis craccivora. Taxonomy (NCBI): domain Eukaryota; kingdom Metazoa; phylum Arthropoda; class Insecta; order Hemiptera; family Aphididae; genus Aphis; species Aphis craccivora. Next base: position 4,097 of record VUJU01000881.1, read on the forward strand.
TCTACATAAATTATTCACTACAAAAAAAAAAAAAAATACTAATTTCTAATAACAACTTAAATTGATAACACAGATGTAAAAAATTCTTTATGTGTGCATTATAACTGTCGATTATTTTAAAAACTAATAACTGGATTTTTTATTAACTCATAGAATCATAAATAGGCTTAAATCTTTCTCAGCGTGGTATACTATTTTATTTTTTAAAAAATCAAGTAAATCGGATGAGCAGTTTCAGAGAACACGAGGGCAAAGATTTCTATTTTCATATTTATTTGTACAAATATTATGCATTTTAATTTAGGCTATATACTTTGTACATATTTTATAAATAAATTATCTATAGCAAGCAAAAAAAAAAAAAAAAATTAAAATATGACAAAGTTGTGCTCTACACATTCACTAATAATTATACATAAGTACTAATAATATACAACACATTCGAGTAAGCTGATCGGTGTTATGACGAAAGCCGAGAGGAGACGATAGCTGAGATTACTAGTATATAGTATATATATATTTAGCTGATCTCGTTCGCACATGGGGCGCACACGTCTCGGCTCATCTCATCTACAGCTAGTGTTCACCGTCGTTTCTGTCTGACGGGCGCGTCGTGTCGCTAATTGGCATGTGCGCGACTTTTTTACGACTTTTTATTGCGTTATTTACGACCAAGATTTATCACCGCAACTCCTGTTCTATACAGTCAATAGTTTATTTATTTTGGTTTATTTATTTATTTTTTTTTTTGAGTGCGTCGACAATGTTTGTATGGCGGACTTCTAGGAGGAGTATGTCGGTACATCCTGTATAATAGGCCTATATACTCGTTGCAACACGAAGGACACAAGTCTAGACGTTATGTATTGTATAATATTGGCTTACCGATAATATATATTATATGGCGTGTTTCGTGCACCAAATAAACGGCACAGGCTGCATAATATATAATATGTATATGCGGTATACCCTTGATATATATATATATATCAACAATAGTCGATTTTTTACGTGTTTTTGAGCTGCGTGTTGTTTAGTCTATATAGGTTCGATATATTACTATTTCTGACGGACAGAGTGGAAATAAACCTCACCCACTTGGACAAAGTGCAATATATTATTATTACACTTGTACGTTCCACAGAACTGCAAGGGCTGTAGCAGGCAGACCCTTCGCAGGTGATTAGAGGTTTTTATATACCTACCATTATTATTATATATATATATATATATGTACTCGTATATGACTGTATTATGCGAGGTAATATATAGTATATTCTTTATGTACATACGTAAATATTACTGTTCCAGGTATATTATGTTGTAATATATTAATTAGCGAATTTGTCAACGTCTGCCGTAGTAGAATTAAAAAAAAAAAACACGAATTATTAAAAATGTTATTGTCGCGTGAAACGATTTAAGATAATAATAATATAATAATAAAATTACAGATACCACTCATAATATAAACACGAATGTTTTTTATTTCCTTGATAGGCATAGGTATATATACACACGTAGTCGTTTTAAGTACACCATATAGCCGTCGTGATAGTTTATATATAAACACACACACACACACACACACATTATATACATGGTTATGGGTCGAACATGCGATATATAATATTACGCGAGAACGTTTATTGGCCGGTAACACGCGACGAGAACGCATTCTTCGGTAGTTGCTTCAGTATGCACACACACAAATCCCCGCAAGCACGCACAATGCGAATATTTGCGTACCCGAAAACGAGTGGAAAAAAAAAATTCAACAATATATATTCGAAAATCCGTATACGTACCTATAAACTTATTATATATGATATAGTTTTATATATTATTATAAACGCGCGTATGTGCCGCATTTACAACAATAATTCGCACGCTACGTATATATATATATATCGAAATATCGTAGGTACGCGATAATATAAAATATCTCCTCCCCCGTCTTGTAAAACACGTATATACCAACGTACAATACTGAGATATATATATATATATATAATGGTATTATATGGAAGGAAAAAAAAGTGGTCAAGTACACGGGTAATTGCCAATTAAGGTCTATACCCCCTCCTAACACCGGTGTTTTACGCGTCTGCGTGTGTATAATACACGCACGCGTAAGTGTTTATGTATGCGTATGTGTGTGTGTGTGTGTGTGTATACTGTGTGTGTGCACGGAGGCGGTTATGGCCGATTTATGAACATACCGATTTGCCCGTCTCGTCGGTTTTCGCGCTCACATGCGACGACTGTTATTGTTGTATAGTAGCAATCGGTCGGAAAAATAAAGACGATTTTGCGTCTTACAAGTATAGATTTTGATTCCCACAGAATTTAACCAATGGACCTAAACTTCCATCAAGTTTCTCTTTCAACGCCGCATCGTCTCAGATCCTCTTATTAAGTCTGCAGTTTGCGCCCAAACGTGGACATTATATTATAGTAAGCAAGTATAAGCTCCACTCCTACGAGTCCTACGTCATATATTATGTGTTAGAACAGAAAAAGAAATTCTACGCTCTAATCTAAAGAACATGCACGTCATGTACATAATTATCTGCCCAATGCAAACATGTTTTCTAACCACACCAAACTCCTGTTATTTTCACTCGCATTTTCACCCAAGTGAAATATTTCAGCTCAAACTACATTATTATTGACAAATTGAATAGGTAATAATAGTATACTGATTAAAGCAGGGTAAATGGTCATCGTATATAATTTTTTTTTTTACTTTTTGAGGATGTTCTATGTATTATTAATAACTCTGTTGACAGAGTATAAACAGTAATTTTGATAACACAATTCTTGTCAATTATTATTGTATTTTTTAAAGATAATTTATTAATATTATTCATGATTCAAGGTATATATAAGATTTCCTTTTAGTCATATTTGTATAGTAATAATAACATGTATACTGTAATTATTTTTGTTAAAAAATTTAGCTCACACGAGAGGTGGCTGCCACACTTCCCTTTTCGTGTGCATGCATATTATGTTAATGGGTAAACTTTGTCGACAACGTCGTACGGTACCATTTGCGTTGGAGTAGGTACCTATATCGTTTTTCGTTATTCCTCGTCGTAGATACGTATAATACGTAAACAATATTACAAACTATACTTTATTATAGTACAGTGTTATGATCGTAATAAAATGTTTTTTTCTTTTTTTCGATATATCAATCTCTGAATATTTACACGTGTAATATACTTGCGACAATTAAATTAAATCCGACGACGACGGTATACAAATGTAAAATCTACCGGGCGACGACGACCGGTTTGTATCGTGCTGCATGTATAGGAACTATCTGAGAGCCGTTGCGTTTTATACACATTATTATTTTTTTACGACGAGATTCGACTTACTGTTTTTTAATTACATGATATGGCGGCCGTACGGGCACGATTCACGGCAGTCGACGAGAAATCGACGAAATACGATTTGATGTTTTTTTCGTTACCCGCTCCGCAGATCGATACTATAATTTGTTACGTAGCTACGTAACGTTACGCGTAGCTGCCGAATTATTATAGATTATAATATGCATGCGTATTTATATATAATATATTAAAAAGCGCTCACGCGCGAACGTATTGGATCGATATTATAAGATATAACATTCATAATATGATGAATGTTTAATATACAATATATACATATACCTAATTATATACCCAGCTATTCGTAATATACCGTTCGCAAGATATTCGTTAATTAGCTTTTAGTAAAATTTGAACTAAATTGAGCTGAAATAAATTTGTTTTTATCTTTAGTTTTTAATAACCCGTTCCGCTAGTAATAAAATTAAAACGATAATCGCACGAAAAAATTATTCTATAACAGTTTTTAACGATACTTGAGCATACACGCATAATATACATATTATATTATAACAGCTAGCTGCTATAGGTTTATAGTTAGAGTTAGTTATAACTAGAGTACCGCTTCTCACGAGGAAAAAATTAAATTTCTAAACTAATTTACACTTAATAGGACATAGGTATATAACCGGTACTTATGCTATAACAATATTATATTATAATCAGTCAGCATATAATGTATACATAATATAAAAGTGGCATAAATGTAACCAATATAAAATTAAACTATTCGTTGCATGTGTCCATATCTTAAAACAGCCGAAAACCCGCTATATAATATGGTTATAATATTACTTCCAAGTGTTGAAAAATTATGCGATGAATGTGAAATCCGAAAATCTTGTGGCTATGTAAACAATTTTAATTCGTAAATCGCTTAGCGATTGGGTTGTATAATATTATATTTTACACAGTTATCCTTATCGATAATTCGTTGCGGATCGTATCAGTCAGAAACGTCCCCGCTAAGCATTATAGAATCTGATGCAGTGATGATATTATTATATAATAAGATAAGAACGAATCGATTTTAAAATACACCAAAGCTGTTTAGTTGTCCTGTGTATAGCATTGATTCAATTTATTTTTAGTTTATTTCTTATATAAAAATAAATAATGGTTAAATATCATGCTTATATAAAATAGATAATATATTTTGATTTAATCCTATAAATAAACAGTTTTAAATTATCTTATTATATTATCTGGCATTATATCTTGTTGTATGCATCCTTGTAAACCGTCATATTATAATAATATGCTTATTGCTCATGTATACCAAGCAATAAACATACTTCATGATACAAGTAATGGCTCAACAACTATAGGTCTTACATTTTTAGATACAGTAGCCATGAGTTATAGTGATAGTTTAGTAATAAATTATATGATAATTTTAAAAACATACAACAAGTAATTGATAAATAATCATTTTGGTATAGCGCGTCTTATAGGCTAACATTTTTTTTTTTTTTTAATAGGAAAAGAAAACAACAAATTAACATTTAGAAAAGTATTCATACACCCCATACACCTATATGTATTATATACAAATATGATAATTATAATATTGTGCAGTCAATATTTCATTGCATCGTCGAGGTTCAGGCATGACATGGCATTTATATAGGGTGTACACTAATAGGTAGCTATTATTATTTTATAATGTATGTATATCGTTGTGACGTGTTGCTGGCCGACTTCCATGCACGCTGTAGGTACATTGTAAATTATAATACGAATTAAAATGAAAACAACAATAATTAACAGCGTACGGCCGTGATATTTTTACACGCGTTTTTCTTTGAGACGATTTTTTTAGTTTTTTCTTTTAGGTATACCGCGCACGATGACGACGTATTTACAACGCGAATATAAATCACATTCAAAAAATACCGAATAGTTGCAGATGTATGTGTGTGTGCGTGTGTGTATCGTATGTCGTAGATGTGTGCGCTAACTCGACAAAAATAAACTTAAAACAAATCGTATAATATTTGGTATTATCATACCGCTGGCGAGATATTATTATGTTTAATGAGTGATACATGTATACTGTATAGGTAGATGCATATAAACGTATAATTGTATACAGAGTGATTCCCCACTTTGTGCTCACCCAGTTCCCATATAAATATATAATACACGTTTTCAAAAACAATTGAAAAAAGTTTGATTTGTTACAGGACACTATTTATAAAATGGTATAACAAATATTATGATAAAATTTCAAAAATTAATATACTTATTGAATATAATCTTTAATAAAGTAAAAAAATGGGAGTGAACTCTGCAGTGAATCATTCTGTATACATATAACTACATCATATTACAGAGTAACATATATATAGAGCACAATCAATTTGATTGAAAAGTCAGAAAAAAACGTATATGTTTTTATAGGCAGTATCGCGGTTGTGTTTTATATAGAGACATATATAGCTGAATAAATTATACGCGGCGACGTGGAGCCCATGACAAGTTTGATTAATCGATATGATGTATGAACTCGCCAAATAGATCCGTATAGTGTTGTATAGACAATTCTTAAGAACATATATATTATATTTATATATATATGAGGAGTCTTGTTGACCATGTCCTTAGACGTGGACTCTCTGTTGTCGGACGTTATGTGCAGTAGACTTAGCCAAACTAGTGAGAAGAAGTGAAGTCAATACATAACAATATGTGTGTAGGGACGTATACAGTTTTCGTATACATATTATAAAGAAAGAGAGAGAGGAATGATACGCTAAATATAGAAAAGTTGATTGTCCCGATCTCCTTACGGTGTATTGTGCGTATATATTATACTTTGTAGTCGATTCGAACATCGCAGAGCGCATTATGGCAAATCTAATACCGTCAATTTCGTACCAGGGCAATATTTTATTTGTCATCTGCTTCTATTAGCACCCATTTAGATATATATAGTTTTGAGATAATTTATCTTCTTTACAGTTTACAGTATCCGTTAAATTACGCATATTATAAATACGAAACATATAATAAGCTACTAAAGTGTCTACAATTTTTATTTCAAAAAGTTTTAACTTTTTTAAACAACAACACACGTTTTTAATTTTATATTGTAAGGCAAAATATATAAATAGTTAGAAGTATTTAATTTTATTGATGAACGGAGTAGTGGATTAACATTTTATGAGATAGGTATCCCTGTGACATTCGCTATTCCACTCGTATAAGCTTTAAATACTATATTGACTATAATAAAATAAACTAATATAGTACGAAATTCGATTTTTATATAGGTACTTTTATTAAACTAAATATATAGTATCTTGAAATATTGTACTTCACAATATAAAATTTAAAATGTATAAGAATATTATAACGACAAAAATTGTAAAAATTATTAAATTATCAATAAATATTTAATATATATTATAAATATATAAAATATGATTATATAAAAACTTAAAATCATGCCTTTTATAACGAATTTACTTTACAGATTTTTATTTTTTTTTTATTTGATTCTTTGGAGTAATTAAAAATTAAAACCAGTAAATCTACCATGGAAATTTTACCATATTGTACCTATACGTGTAGCAACAAACTTTTCAATTAAACTACATTTCGAAGCTACGTTTAATATTTTAATAGCTTATACTGCCCTGTTGTGTTTATCGTGAAAATCGTAATTATTGTTTTTTTACACGCGTAAAACGTATAATGCGTTTAATGACAATATAAAATTGCAAGCGTTATCGCGTACATTATAATAATATGTTAATGTCGTCATCCTCCCGGCAGAGCCGTGGATTAGCCCCGAGATACGCATTTTACTATGACACGTCATAATAATGTAATATAATTAATAACATAATAATATTATCGATCGCGCAACAATAATAACTACCAAACTGTACCTATTATATTATATACGATGCTTAAGAACTGACGTTTAATTTTGCACTCCCCTACCCGATTCATATAATATCGATAGTATCTATGCAAACATTAACTATATGTAAACCGAATTTATCTCTCCCCTGACACATAACAACGTGCATATATGTACTCAGCCGACGAGGGTAAAAATTATTAAAAATAATTTGCATGACCCGCGGACTACTGCAGCAGTTAATACCTAATGGTCGGCATACATACGAGAAGTGAGTGCATATATATACCCGGTATCCGGTTACCCGATTCGTTTTTGTCAAAATATAACGACCGAAATCAGCCCGCGACAACGTAAATCATACTTGTTACCGAGTTCTGTTTGCACACGCATTATTGTTACAAACATAATATATGCCAACAAGCAAACAGTCGTAATAGTATTAATAATATTATATTTCGGATCCAACTATAAACGCGGTTGAACTGTATATTTAATAATGTGGTCTCAAATTTAGTTATTGTCGTGATCCTCGCCGGGAAAGTATGCCATTTACTATAATATATTAGTATAGTATATAATATTATTATGGTATAAGGTTAGATGATCGCGGACAAAATTAAAGTAAACGAAAAACATTATAGTATAATTCAAGAAATGATTCTGATTTCATATTTCCGTCAAAGTATATGTTTAATCTGTGTTGGGATGATGCTGCAGCAGTAGTGATTTAAATGATTGAAGAGTGAAAATTTCAGCAGTCAACAACTATACACACATCATACACGAATATGTATCTTCCACTTATAATAATGTTTAGAAGCAAATGTGTGTATAGGCTCTTTTAATATATTAAATTAAAATAATATACACTCAAAAGTTTAAAACGTTCATAACATGCACATAAAATGCTATTACATTTATCACGGGGAAAATAATTAAAGTAGCAATGTTAGATAAATAAGAGTGTAATACCATCAATCATTTAACCAATATTTAGATTGTAAAAAAAGCGATTCGTATCTGCGATTTTTATACTGTTCGCACTACAGAGGTCCGTTCGGGTACAGCAGCAGTGGATTTAATGATTCGACTCTGATTTTTCAATGACACACACACACAGTAAATAGTTCTTTTGTTAAATCGATGTGTATACACATTTTATCTGCATGTGTGTCTGAGTGTGTGTATTGTTATTAATATCATCATATCTTCTGCGGGACAGGCCTAATGGGCCGATGGTTAAATCCGATTGTGCTCGCGCGTGCGCTAAGTATACTTTCGTAAATCGCAAACGTTTAATATATATATGTATATATATTATATACGTACGATAATATAATAATACGTATATATACAATAATTTCCGATAAACGCCCCCAAGGGTGTAATGTGTGCTTAATGGCATATATATTTGCACAGGCACACGTTATATTGTATACCTATGTACATACATAAATAGTATATAATATGTAGTGTATATTATGTGTGTTCCTTGTCCGAGTTTGACCATCATAATAGTAGGTATATTGAGTGCAGTGTAGTGCACGTATATAATAAAGATATCATTGTGCTAAATGACGTTTATCTTGAAGTGAAAAAAAAATCCCCATTGATCAATAAGTGAAGACGACTTAAAAAATAAAATTGTATACACCGCATGACTTTTTGAGTTATTATAATCTATTGTAGTATATTTTTGTTGGTTTTTTCTGTTAGGTGTTTTTTTTTTTTTTGTTATAATAGACAAATTGAAGGATACACGCCAAATATTCACTTATACTTATTTCCGGTTTATTATTTTTTTTTTTTCAAGAATCTGCAAAATGAATTGAATCAGATTCGAAATCAAAAGGAAGGTAACAAACAAAACGAAGTTATCACATCGTGTCCTTATTCAGGTACGGATACCGGAAAATATAATGCCTATGGTCAAACCTTGTAGTGTACTTATCCCACATAATAGTATGACTGTACCTGTAGTAGGTAAGGGTATCACTTTGTAAAAGCGCCAAATACGAATAATGCTTTTGACTAAAACGTGGGGTTGAATAATACCTATAATATAATAATAAAAATAATAAAAAACTACAATAAATAATTTATCATGTCATTATATCAATGCTATTTATAGCAGTTAATTCAATTTAATCCATTTTCTGGAAACCTTCGAATAATATATAATATGTTATTATTTCCATTTATCTTTTGTCACGAGTTCACTAAACCTATATTTTATCATACATTGTATACACATAATATTATTATAACAATACAAGTGAAATAACACGGATGTTGAACATGACCTAATGAATTTATACCTACTATACAGTTCTTATTGTCATGCGATTTAAGTCAAAAAATGAATTATAGTAGTTCAATGATACATAATATGTTACACAAGATGTATACCTGCAAATATATAATAGCAGTTGGCTGGTATAAAAATGTATACCTATCTTATTTAGGTAAAAGTTGTAAATTATTTAGTATAATTCCGTAATATGTCACAAATACATAATCGTATACTTACCTAATTATAATTCTCATGAACATTTATGTTTAACAATATAGGTATATCAAAAACAAAAATTATAGCAATTTAAATTTAAATTGATATATTATTGTTTGAAATACTATATTTAGGATACTTACAGACTATACGTGAAATACAAAATCCATTGCTCAACAATTTTCAATTTTTTATTCAATTGATTTCATAATTCGTTTTCGTCAGATCCCTATAATATATTGAATATATTGTTATAAAATATGAGTTCACTAGCAAATGTTTTTTTTAGTAATATGCTGCACATCTGAAGCTATTATATATACTCTCTCGTTTTGCTCCTCACGATTATACGATTAGTATTTAGTACGATAAAGTACAACCATTTGGCGACTACTTACCTATTATACTTTCGTTTACTGTATACTCCTCTTTTGCCCAACACTCAATTATTGATCATGTTTGCATATTTATAAGATATAATTATATATTATTTGTCAGCCATCATATTATGAGTATTTGACATTTCCGACAACCGTTTTTTTTTTTTTTATTTTATTATCATTTTCTATATATTTTGTTCCGAATTTTTTCCACACGGTGCCGTGAATAATATAGAATACCTCATAACCGGTATACTCAGATACTATATTATATTACAATGAAAAAATACATAATATATACTATAATACTATACACAATGTACGCATTTGAATCACGTCGTATACTGCATGTTTTGTAGCAGCAATAGCTTGCACTGCTGCACACGATCGGCCGAACCCAATTACGGGGCGATGCCTTTTTAAGGGCACGGACGAAATAGAAAACCGATGACCGCCACCGCGGTATATAAGGGAGCGAATGCGACTATATTATACTGTGTAAGTATATAAAATATGTGTGTGTGTGTGTGTGTGCGCGTGTATAAGCGTATATACATATCACGACGCAAACAGAGACGTCAATTTAATGAGACGAACGTTGCGACGAATGTGCAGTTGCTAGTAGGTATAGGTTGGCATATATACGTACCTCTGTATAGTATAATGTACAAAGACGACAATAAAATAAATGAATACGTAACGAGATGGACTACATAATGTTATTCGTGAGCGATGATAAGAACCCGCCGCGTGAGCTGCAACTGCAACACGGCAAATGAGATCGTATACGTATATGAGAATTTATATGTACCTATAGGTAAGTAGGTATACTTCTGTAGTCATGCCTTAGCGTGGTGTGTGTATGTTTATAATATATAAATACCTTACAGATACCTCTGTTTTATTTATTATTAACATTATATAATATATAGTATACTATAAGTACTTATGTCTTATATATATTCTATATAGGTAATATGATGCGAATCGATGCGCACCAGCTATAGTGGCACAGCGTCCTGTGTAGCGTGACAATCTCTGCTGCAGTTAGCGTAAGTATAGGTATATATTATATATCTAATGCTCCGATCGACCTAATCGTCTATAATATAATGCTGCAATATTATCATATTTTAGGGTGATGTCTTGGGACCCTAAAAACATTAAATCGAAACGAGAAAAGGGTTTAAATTTTTTATACTGCTATAGCAATACATCGTATTTGATTATAAACCGTTTGGTATTTATAATAGCTGTAGATAATAATATAATGTATTTATGATGGTTTGTACAAGTCCACATTGAACGAATGAAAGGAAAAAAACGTCTCAAGTCTTTTATAACTAATTTATTCCCTGTATAAATAGGTATAGGTAAACACCACACACTGTATGTAAGTGCATGCAACGATCTTAAATTATCATCGTTATACTTTTATAGATCGCACTCTGCATTTACCCCATCCCACGTTTTAGTTTCCAAAATGTTTAACAGAATGTTTTTATGAGCCCTGTTGTTATACACATCACTAATATACCTACCTACGCAAGAACTTATAAGGGATTGAAGAGGCTAAGATTCGAGGAAGTCTATCAACTATATATATGGTACAATATAATATATTGTGTATATTACACATTTATAAGATATAAGCGCCGTCGTCAATCGATTGAAATATTATCGTCTTTCGATGTCACGAAAATGTACAGCGTGGCGGTCTTCTCGTCGGAGAATATATTATATTATACACCACCTATACCTTAGGCAGGAGATAAGAATGATGTGTGCCGCATCGGACCTTTAAATAAACGTTAAAAACCATTGTCCACACGAGACGATTTACGGACGCAATAACGTCGTATTGCACACACCACTATATAAAACCTATGTATATATATATTGCTATAACCCGAAGAGTTTACATGAATGACAATATGTATTTCGAGCGACAAAGGGACGTGTATCATATATAATATACTTCGTTCTACCTGTAAAAGATATAAGTGCGGCGCTTGCTGACTTCTGATGCTGCTGTTGTTACTGGTGTACGAGTATATATATAATATATTATATAAGTACGACCGCACCTGGTTCGGAATTAGCCTTTTTTTTTCACTCTTTTCGTTTCCACACTATAGTTCCGACGCCATGCGTATAGTATTGTACATTATTATATTATATGTACCTATACCTTTACCTATGTATAATACAATAGTCTGAATCGGTTGTATACAGATTATATGTTTGTTTGTTCACCGCCGCGACATCGATTGTGGATTGGATTATGTGGGTCGACTTTATACAAAACGCGCATAAGATAAATAACGTTTTTATAGCCTATAGATGTATAAATTCCTATGCGTCTATGTGCAGCGTGTGCGGTTGTCAAACCTATATAATGTAAACCCGAATATTATTATTTACGAAGCTCAAACCAAGCCGATCGAATAGATTCAACGATCGTCATCATAAAAACTCAGCGGGGATGTGACCTAAAAATGTAGTATCGGAGTTGTTTTCGCGGGCCTTCCGAGTTATAGGTTGTAGGATTGGTTGTGACTTACCTTGGAACTGCAGTCATGATTAAACAGTGTCTCTCGGTTTTAAATATGGAAAAAATGGCCATTCATATAACCTATAACCTTTAACCCGTCATATGGCTAAAATATTTTAATATTAGCGTAATAAATAACTCCTGCTGCAGCTGAGCGCTGTATGGTTTGTGCCTCCTATATAATAGAAGTATGAACAGCATTTACAAAGTTTTCGCATCGCCCAACGCAATTATATATTATATTATTATTGTTCGTGAACAAATCGTATATATGTAGGTACATTATATACGCGTATAGATTATAGATACCTCGTGTACGCGAATCGATTATAATACAATGGGCATCATCTGGCGCATGAAACTTTCTAATTGAAATTTAATCGTGAAGAATATCGTTCGACGTAGAGTCGCATATGCAACGCACATCGAATATTTATAGAGGAATATTATATTATAATATACGAGTGCGCGTAATAAACACACAATACGGTAGTGCGACGGTGATAATAATATTATTATTATATATAGTGTACCCATAAATGTATGTATATCACCGCAATATTAAAATAATAATACGAGTTTGAGTCCAAAGTTTACAACGACAATATAATATTATGTGTACTTACACTTAAGCAGCTTCGCCTATGCTCAGATGTACATATGTGTGTGTGTGTGTCTTTATAAATGATGAGCACGGACAAGAGACCGGTCGGCTCCACGACTTCTCTAATTGTATAAGTTTCTCGAAACGTCTTTCGCATTTCGACTTAATTGAATGTGAACGAGATAACACTGCTGCGGCTATATATTATCGTATATGCTATATATAGTATATAATAATATGTACATGTATATATATCAGCGTTTGTACATTCATCCGGCGTCATCCATCGTCGACCGTTATTATTATTACAATCGTATCGTTTCGACTGCATTTATATGTATATAATAATACAATAGTATCGTCTACGGATATTTGGTCACATTTGTAGAGAGGGAATAAGAGGACGTGAAAGTCTAAATCATTTTTGATTTTTCGGCTTCCAGCATGTACATTTTTTTTTTTCACCACGAATTTTCTGATCCAGTATACGAATATGCAGTGTTTATCATACTGGTTTATCGGAATATCTGAATACGTGTAAGTAGGTATATAAATATATATAATATATATATAAGCATAAATAATTAATTCATTCATAATAGATGCCGTAATGTTAATTTAAAGTTGATGAATCAATGTTAAATTAACAGTTTATTAACATTAAGGAAAACGTTTTTGATAACACATCATATTTTTGTTAACGTTAAATATTAGGTATATTATTATTATACATTTATCGGTATCATATATAGACTGCAATACGCAATCATTTACTATTACCATTATTATTTCTGACCTTTTTAAGGTATATATAGGTACTCAACACTGACAACACTCATATTATAACTATTTCGTTCGTCGATTTCTCTCTGCAGTTCACTTTAACAATTTATTATTAACATCGAATTGATATGGTATACATATACGCACGATTTGTAACTTAATTATTATACGTAGAGTTTACAGAGTGATTCACTAAGCATGCTCTTTCCGATTTTTATTTCATTAATGTACGCATATTTATTTAAGTTTTGATTTTTGAAGATTTTTAAGATATTTAATGACAATATTTTAAAATACCTTAGACTTTTTTATACTGTTTAAGAATTATAGTAGGTAGGTGGGGCGTTGCAAAACTTCTTTTTTTTTTTTAAACTATATAACCATTATTTTTTAGTATAAATTGTTAGGGTAAGAATATTTTTATGAAAATGATGTATTACCTAAAATCGAAGATTGAACAAGTTTTTTTGAGATATTACGCATTGACAGTTCCAAATCGGGAGATATTACGGCATCCGTCAATCGTCCATAATGATTTGAAAATTACGGACTACGGTGGACGACGATTCCACATATTTGTGGAATTGTGTTGATTTTAATAGCCACAGATATTGAGATAATATACACACACGACTCCTCAAAATCCATATCATATAGTATAATATGTTATACACGATTCCGCATAATTTTGCCATACAATTAATTACTCTTGTTATAATATTTATCAATATTTTATACAATTATGTTGAAACAGGTAATAAGCAGTTGTACAATTTACAAAAAAAAAAAATGATCAGCTTTATTAATTATACAATTATTTAAAACATTTGTTATCATAAAACATATAAAAATATAATAACGACAATTTTATTCGTTATTTCGTTTTACACGATGTGTACAGCGATTTTCACGCGTGGTGAAAACGCGCGTGTATCGCCCGAGTACCGCGCGTCATTTTAACTTTCGTTACCGCGAGTGCCACCGTTGTATATGTATATGCTTACCGCGCGCTAAAATCACTATACACTGGCTTGGCCCTTATAATGGATATATATTTTGTTTTCGCAATGGCAACGTTGCATTTAAAATTATGAGGAATCGTGTGTATAAATATGGAATTTGCATAGTCATGTGTGGCATGTATGTCATGTCACGTATGTCAGTGGCTATTAAAATCAACACTATTCCGCAAATTTTCGGAATCGTGTTATAGCCGAAAATTATAATACATTGGACAATTCTTTTATCGAACGACGCTCATAATTTCCAAATCTTTTGACGTATTTGAAAATATTTTTTTTACACATTATTAATAAATTCAGAATTTGTTTTATTTAATTTTTTTTTGATATTTTTTATGATTATAATTATTTGTTCAGGTGTTTTTACTTTCTCGAATGATGACATTTATTTTTAATTCATTTATTTATAATTTAAGTAGGTACCATTTGAAAATATAATGGTCTTTAAGTTTATTTAAAAATTAAAAAAAAAAAATCATAATTTAATTAAATCCAATGTTAAAGAATAAAATGTCCATCCTTTTGTGTATGCTTAGTAAATCAACGTGTATATACATGCACACAAGTGTAAAACGTGTGTATGTATTATTTTTCTATAATAAACTTTGACATCTATATGAGGTGAGCTACATTACGCTATTATTGTACACATTAATAATATATATTATTATATAATATTTGAATATCTATCACTGATTATAATTAATTTTTCGAACCAATTAAAAACAAAAAAGTATTGTATACATTTTTCATATTAGTTATTACCTTTACCTTGCGTATTATGTAACGACCGCCGTATTATTGATTAATCCAGGGTATCGCGTATG
Source organism: Aphis craccivora (assembly GCA_009835225.1). Taxonomy (NCBI): domain Eukaryota; kingdom Metazoa; phylum Arthropoda; class Insecta; order Hemiptera; family Aphididae; genus Aphis; species Aphis craccivora. The sequence continues at coordinate 20,054 of VUJU01000881.1, forward strand.
GTCGTTAAAATCGTTTTAATACCTATTATTTAAACTTATATACAAATTAGTGAAAAATAATAATCTAATTACGAACGACACGAAATATTATACCTATTCAAGTACCTATTAAGTATTATATTATGAGCACTATTTGTTTTCTCGGATAACGCAGACGCGTTGTTTTATTATTATTTTCAAACACTAGCGTCATAATATGTTTAAATATTAAATATTTTAAAGTTACTATTGTTATATAACTGCGCTATAGCACGAAAATAAAAGCAATAATTACAATAATATTTAACAAGTGCATACTGCAGTGTAGTTGATGGTGTCTTGAGAAAATTAAGTACATTTTTTATTAATAAAATAACTATATTTAGTCTAACCCATACATCTAATGATAAATATTAAATATATCATCTTTAGGAAAATATTATGTATTATAGTATGTTTTTAACAAATTTGCTGTGTATTATAAGGCGAACTATATATTATATTATTATAATATAAAATGCAGGTCCTAAAAATGTTGTTCTACACGACACCAATATTTGGTAGTATCTTATAGCTACTAGCAGGTATCTTATGGCAGTATTAAAAATGTATAATTTGTGATTTATGGTAAAGACTAAAAACCGATTAACTCTTGATGAAGTTTTGTGTATAGTAGTTAATAGTTACATAATATTTTTATATCTATAGCAGGCTTATATTGTGTGATTATTTTAACGTAAGATACTTACTATACGACTCGTCAAACTATCTATGTTTATGAAAATAATTTTTCAGGTTTTTATGAAAATCATCACAAAATTAAATAATCGAAATTGTTTTTATTTTTTATCGTTTATGTGAGTAGTATTTATTGAGCGTTTATTGTTTTATTGATTGTAAGAAATGTTTTTCTAAAATGTTGTTTTTTATGATGCCTTCAAATTATCCAAAAAATATACCTATTTTCAAAAACATCAATACCTTTAACCTACTTTACTTTTATTCGAAATAATGATTGTGTTGTGTTATTAAAAAATCAGGTACTATAATAGTTAAATAGAAAAATAGATTATTTTTTTCAGATTTATTAAAACCTTCCATCGCATTGTTGAAATTTGAAACATGAATAACGAAGATTTCAATAACAATTTACAATACCTATATTATATTATTATATACTATACACCTTTACTTATTACTATTATTCATTTGATATTGCAATGACGAATCGTCTCGATTATGTTTTATTTTTAATAAACCTATTATATACATTGACGAAAAGCACATAGTTAAGAGGTATACAATATGTTTCCGGTGTATAATGTATGCTTATAGCTATATTACTTCATCGTTGTTAGATTCGCATAAAATGTTACGGTCGGCCAATCGTCACATATTTGTATGTGTGTGTGTGGTGTGTGTGAAAACAATAATACGTAGGTATTACTTGGGCGATGAGAACGCTGCAACAGTGTAATATAATATTACATATAGGTACTTAACTATATATAAACAGCTGTAGGCTGTAATGATACTTTTACGTATAGAAAAAGTACCTATAGACGCGGCGTGATAATACAGTGATATTAATAGTACTTACATTTCAGTCGTTAATATATATTATATATAGTATATAATATAGGTATACACAATAATGATGTTACGTATTATTATGTAAAACCGTCTTTTGTTGTAGATCCCGAGTCCATGACGGACAACGTGTGTGTGTATGTGTGTGTGCACAAGCACATAATATTTGTTATATACGCTTAAATATCATTTTCCGTATGTGCCTGCAGTATACAAAGTATACTGTAATGATGGCTTTAATTTAAACAATTAGTGCGCGACACGAGAACATAATAATTATTATTATCGTCTATTTGATCGATACTTAATATAATACACGTCCCTACTTTTATGTACGGGCGAGGTGCCTCGTATACTCAGATTGTAAATACTAGATATAGTATTTTGTATGTATGTAAACGACGCTAAACAATGGCTAAACGCTTCGTATTGTATGCATTAGGCAGTTTATACGCGTATAACGCGATGTATATCGTCGGGGCCGCGACGGCGTAAACTACTCGATGAAAATAAAAAATTAATGTTTTTTTTTTTTTTTTTTTATTATTATTTACGACGAAACAAGTTTCATGTAATTAAAAATAAAAAAAAAAATTACTATAATATACTGTGTATATAATACCTAATAAGCGTATATTATTATAAACTCAAAATGAGCTGTCGTACTACACATACAATATACCTATATAGGAGCGTGTGCAAGTAGTATATATTTATATAGGTATATGTACCTGTATAAATATTCTCTTATATACCTATACTATGTACACACACACGAGTTTATATACATCATATACACGATGTATATTTAGATTATAAGTACATAATACATATTATATTACGTTATATTATATGTTCTCCGCGAGTACAATAATTAGTATTTGCTTCGTGTAAACGCGATAACATCTCGGAATTGTTTAATTATTTCGTTTTTTTTTTTCGTCTTGGCTGTGTATTATTTTCTAATCGTCGCTTTTGCTCACAGTACATTGTTTATATTATATATTATCACTATATTTGTATGTAGGTATAATGTATATGGCTCGTCGTGATAGCCGCAACGGCCGTTCCACACGCTATAAAAAGCTCATCGTCGTTCGCGTTCAGTATAGGTATATAGGTAAATAATGTTAAAGTATCAGAAGATAGGTACGTAATAATAAATACATTCTAGTCGATTATTGAAACACGATAAATTTTTATAATTTTTAAGATTTTAGATCATGTTCACAAAATCCCAATTATATACCACTCTTATTAACTGCACACCAACTATATCATCGCACATAATAATAATATTATGATCCACCAATATTATAAGTATATTATATGGCATACGCCATAACTTATAATAAAACTCAAAAACATTTTAATTCAAATATTCTTTAAAAAAATACTTAATAATATCAACTATATCGAATTTTATTTTTTCACTCCTTGTTTTTGTTTTTCGTCTTCAACTTTAAATAATATCTAATAATTATCAATGTTATTATATTTTAATGTGTAGGTTAAGTAATTTTGTCGATTATTACGTCATTAAATTATAACACAAAAATATTTTCTCTATATTCCGTTTCATTAATATCTAATTAATATCTTTTTATTATTAATAATCATTATTCGAGTGTTACTGCTGGGTAGCTACTCCCCTCACGATTTCACTGCCAACTGTACTTTTCAGCTCATATGCTTATTGTAACTACTATTACAGATTGTATATATTCAAA
>VUJU01000881.1:23402-76516 GCA_009835225.1 Aphis craccivora
ATATATATATTATTTATGATAATTGATTATAGTTCTTGAACAAAAAATATTATTTGAGGTATACCTATATATAAATTATAATTTCTTAAAACAAAGTCATCAACGGTCCAGTTACCTAATTAAAATTCGTTAACTTCAATAATAGATATAGCTGTAGGTATATAACAATATGACGTGATGTATTTATAAAATAATTATTATTACCTATATAATATAGAGGTATAATATATTATGTGTTATCGGAATTAATGGTACTAAAAATGTCTACATATATAATGTGTAATGTGATATTATATAGTTTAATATTAAATAGTATATTGTACCAAATTAAGACGCACTTATATCAATTATCATATTTAATAGGTCGTCGACGCAGTGGAATTAGTATAGGTAGGCATATTAATAATGATCGCTAATAATCAATATAATAACAATAATATAATATCGTATGATTTCGTAAGTTTTTAATTTGGTTTAAAATATACATTTTTGACAAGCCGTATAAAATATTATTATAATATTATTAGCGCGATTAACGAATTAAATATGATCGGACGAGATATGAATTATCAGCTATAATATATAGACATAAAGTATTAGTATTAGCAATAGGTAACCTCAAAACATATAATAAATTAGGTACCGTAAATACCGCATGCGATTGTACTTTATCTAAAATTAATGCAAAACCACAACCACGTTAAATTATACACGCAGACAATTATCATTATCATATTATATACCTATACATATGACTATCATAAACTCTGTGCAGTGTAGTGATTTGTTTTCAAAACGGTTCGCAATAATAATATATATGCAAATACGTAACTATATAATATATTATTATATATATATATATATATACGTGTGTAAACCTGCACTCGTCGAATATATCTGCTTGTATATGTAGAGCTACCCAAGTAATATTTATAATATATATTATATATTATATATATATATATATATATAAGTATATATTATTTACATAATATAGGTAAATGTATACCTACCATTTAATTTAACAATTTGAATATAGGTAGGTACCATTGAGCGTATCATTATTTTCAATTTTTGTGTATACAATTGATGAAATCGGAATATTTTTACGGTCGATCAAAAACGTTATTTATTGTTATGATTTTTTTTTTTACATATAGAGACACGGAATAAGTTAAACAATTTAAAAAGGTACAAAGAATGAAACTCGTCTCACGAAAAACCGTAAGCACATATTATATCATGTTGTTATATATAGGTAGTTAAAAATAAGTTATATTAAACCGTTTATCATATATTATAATATACTTAACTACTTATATATATATATATATATATACATACACACAATATTCATTGATAACATAATATAATTAATATATATTATGTATGTATATGAAATTAAAACAAAATAATTTCAGGTCAAACGGTTTATAACTAAAAGAGGTTTATTACTGCAACTCACAGCGTTTAACAGTATACGTATATATTAAAATTCTTTAAATAATTTGTAATTTCTTATCTGCAGGCGCAGGTCTATATTTTATAATAATATTAGTTATACCTATGACTTTTGAAACTATTAGCTACCCATGATAGGTAGCTGTGGTCGTAACTCTTATAGATATATTGGATAGGTAACCTTATTATAATACCTAGATATATATATAATAGGAATATGATTTATAAAAGTGTTTTCCAACTTTTTTGGTTTAGCTATTATATACTCACTATTTACTATTTAGACACTTTTATTATGCCAGGTGACTCGTAAATCTAATTTATATTGTTAGGTTATTTGAAATATTATATATAATTTGTATTTCTGTAATAGGTTCTAACTTCTAGGTATATTTTTAGTTTTATAGCCTTTTAGGGATATAATTTAATCGTTTTATCTTATAAATAATGTATGGTTATGAACACAAAAAACATTCACGACTTACAAGTTAAGATTCACTGGATTTTATTAAAAGGAAGGTAATATTTGATATTTTGAAATGCACTATAAAGAGCATGTAATTATTATATTATTTATATTTAGATTTTAGACTAATGATGATTTCGAAATAGAACAATTCAAACGTTTTTAGATACTCTTATATTTATTTGATATAATATAAAAATATGTGCTAAGCGTAATACCTATATTATTATTGAACTGGAGCCGGTACTATCTAGCTCTAGCTATTGTTTATTTCATAATATAATACATTAAGCATAATATTATTACACGTGTCGGTATATGTATACTACTATACCTAATTCTTACATACCTATATACATACATCAACATCTTTGATGAATCAATTTAGATAAACGTATTTGATTTATTTTAGTGATATACATACAACTATGATACAAATATAATCGACAATTTCACATTATTATGTAGGTATATATTATAATACTTTAATGTTTAAATATTATTATATATTTATATATACATCTATATTGTATAGTCATTTCGAGTATACTAATAAATGCCGTAGATCAATAATTCATATTGACGATTTGTAGAAAATATTTGTATTGTCAAATAAATTATCGTAATGGAGTGTGCAGGCGTGCAGCATATTATAATTTATTATAATAATATATAACAACAATAATATAATCGAGGTCATTTCGTAGTGGTATAAATGTTTTAGTATAAATATTTGAACTAACATTTAATTTATTTTTAATTGCCAGAGCATTCGATAATAGGTATAGGTGCGCTTGTAGATATGGGTGATTATTGAAGTAAAACGCTAATTTTCAAAAACCTATATAGGTACCTACGAAATATCAAGCCATTTGTCGAGGAACACTAAACTCCCATTATATTATAGTTATTTTATGTCATTTTCTATAATCAGACTAAGTATACGTTGCAATTTTGTACAGAAATCGTAATCTACCTAGGTACACTATTGAAGTTAGTTGCTGGTTTTCGTCTCTCTTTATCTATAACTCTCGTCTATATATAGAAATATGTAATATAATATTATACATAATATAGGTAATATAGAGAAGGGATGCATTCATGTGTACCTATACCGCAGCGGTCAGGAATATACTTCAACAGCGAGTACTTAGGTAGTGGTATACTTACTATTATATCGCATTATTATGTACCTATTATGATATAATATGCGCCACTGCAGTAGGCGGTTAACGATCTGTCGAGGGGTAGCGAGAGGACGGCAAAAACAATAAATAATTTGGTGCCAGCGGCGGCGTGCGATGACGACGACGACGACGGATGCGCGTCCGTGGTAGTCGTATTGACGAAACGGCGTGCCCCCTCGCCGCCGCCCCTACTGAACCACCCACTGCCGCCGCCGCCACTCAGCGACAGCAGCACCGTCGATGGTGTCACGGGGGCCGGCATGGGCGTGACCCGCGCGGTGGGCGGCGCCGGCGGCCACTACCGGGCGCGCTCTGGTCGCGGCCGCCGCCGTCGCGAGGTCGCAGCAAGCCTCGGCGCTAACCGTCTGGACGTTCAGTCGACCGACGACACCGCTACTGTCCGTGTTCCGCCGCGCAAACGTGATGATAGTATTACTGTTGCAATAAAATATTATTATATTGTTCGCCCGATCGCAGTATAGTGTGCCCATCACCGCGAATAACACTAACGCCGGTGCCGTAATCGATCGCGTGTGCGCTTAGAATATTATATAATAATCGAACACATTATTTTTTTTTTTTACCTTCCGATTTACTATTTTTATTTTCTCGATCAACAGAAACAAAATATTCATTCGTCGTTTATCGCCGCGGCACATACACGAGTGTGCGACAATCGACATTTCGCGTTTTATGAATTCGCGCGCTTCGTCCGCTGCGGTCTGCCGGTGGTAAGCCGCGCGCGTTGAATGCGCTTTACAAACCGTTCGTGCGGACACACATGCTAGAACCGACCGGAGCAGCAAATATGACAGTGTTAGCGCTCAACCATCTGTTGCCGCCGCCGCCGACGCCGTCCGTCAACAACGGTGGCCAGCAACAGCAACAGCAGCAGCAACAGCAACAGCAACGCGCGGCCGCCGGAGCCGAGAGCAACGGCGCCGACGACGGCGTGCAGCCAAACGGCAAGTCGTCGCGCATGATGACGGTCTCGGCCGCGGCCACCAACATGACGACGGCGATGATGATGGGCGGCGTCGCGCCCGCCGGCATCGGTCACCACCATCACCACCATCACCACCACGGCCACCACAACCAGTTGCACAACAACAACAACAACAACAATAACAACGACGACACGGCCAGCAGCCCGCGGTCTTCGGTCGTCGCGGCCGCCCGGCCGTCCGGTCACATCAAGTTCAGCGTGGCCGCTCTGCTGGCCGACACCAGGCCCGTCCGGTCGCCGACACCCGGCTCCGTGTACGACGACGACATGGACACGCCCGACGACGACGACGACGACCGGAACAGCGTGGACGTGGAGACCACGGACGGCGGCGTGCCCGTCGGCCGGCGGTGTTCGTCCAGCACGCCGGACCGCGGCCGTTCGCCGATGATGCCGCTTCACACGTCGTCGCCACCGCTGTCGCATCACCAGCACCACGGCGGCCACCCGTTCCAGCAACCCGGTGGCTCGATGGCCGCCCGCGCCGCGTTCATGATGTCCGGCGGCGGTGCGTCCGTCCCGGGCGGCGGACACCATCACCATCCCGTCGCGCCCGTCCGGCCGACACCGTTCACGGCGTTCGCCGCCGCCGCAGCAGCCGCCTACTCGGCCGCCGGCATGCAGCATCCAGCCGCCCCCGGAGCCTGGCACCCGCATTACGCCGGCACTTTTCCCGGCTTCGGTTCCACCGGTCTCAACTCCGGATCGCCTGGTAAGTCTCTCAAATCAAACACGTCGTATAATATTATATACTTGGCTTTAATAATCGTAAATTTATCGTAAGTTCGACTGATGCTGTATAGGTACTGCGCAGTGCGCGTGTTGTTATGTATAGGTATGAGTGTCAAAATTTTTTCTCTTTTTTTTCTTTTTTTTTACCGCGACGTTTGCTCGACAATACTATTTTTAGAAAGTCTATTGTTGGCATAATAGGCAGCTAATTGTCGGTATTTATTTTTATCCCTATAGGTATCTGCTGCGCATAATTTCCGCTCGCAGAATAACCTCCTGTGTTTTTATACCGTTCTTTTATGATATATATAATGAAAACAATGACGGCAGTCAATTAGCCGAATATTAATTATTGATGCGCTGCTCGCTGTATATTATGATATTATAGTATGAATTATAATAATTCCATATCTACGGTTCATTATCGCATTATTGTTTTATTATTATTATAGTTTTTCGGCGACCTCGTTCAACGGTCGATTTTTGACAAGCAAACAATACCTAATAAAATATCGTTCTAAAAGCGATCTCAAATAATCGATTATAAGTCGAAATGTTACGATAATTTATGTCGAATTATAATATATAGGTACGTCTTATTATGATAATTCTTTGAATTTGAATTTTGAATTATTATAGTTCTTTGTCCCTCTTATCTTATTAATTTGTTATTAATTTAGGCTGTTTTGCAGTATATTATGTGATCTACCTATGTTTTATATATGATTATAATGATTCTCATTAAACTAATATGCGTCAAAATTGCCCGTTAATTATCAAATAATAATAATTACATTCACGATATTATAAGTGCGAATTGGCATCACTTCATAGTTTCGAACGGAAAAATGTATCGATTTATGCCAACATTAAGAATTCCTCTATTATTTGCATTAGTACCTAATAACCTGCAATATATATATAAATTATCCACACCAATGTTCTTATACCTATAATATATTATTTAAGAACTTATATTATATTAATATACTTAATGTACTTATATACCTATAATTACCTACAAATCTACAAACCTATGCTTTTAGATTTCCATCATATTTTTCACATTATTTCCTATATCGCCGAGATACATAATATTATTATAAACAGGTGTCAAATTGAATTTAATGTAAACTGTATAGTAGCTGCTCAACTTAATTATAACATGATCATTATGGTTTAACAAACGCATAGCTCGAAATATAATACTTAACTTACATAGCATATTATGGCGTTTCGAAACTGATATGAGTTTTTTATAAACAAGATTTTAGTCTTGCATTCTACCGTTATTACATTTTATGTAAGTCAATATTTACAGCTAACTTATTATTATTATTATAATATAATCTGTTATGCGTGTCTTCCATTTCTTGTGTACCTAAATAGATATATATTATTTGTATTATTATTGTCATTATTTATTTGGTATAATATGCATAATAAAATATATAGTATTTTTGATGACAAGCAAAGGTGAATTATGCATATTGCATACCTTATACACAACAAACGATATAATTACGGTATACCTACCGCTTTCGAAACATATTTCATATTTTAATTTTCTCGACAAACATATTACTTTACAAGTCGTTTTACGGATACCTATATAGTTTATACAATATAATAATATAGTACTTATTTGTTTTTTTAATTCGTTTACGTCGAATGTTATGTTGATACTTTGCATAATGATGATACAACTATTATATATATTGCCCTATCGGATGTGTGTATCATATTTTAATTATACATCGTAAACGCAACAAAGGTAAAGATAGCACAATAATATTTTGCTCGAAAACAACTTATACAGGTACCTATACAGCCACCTAAATAATCAAAATCGTTAACAAATTCCCTATTTAGTATACATTCATGATAATTGATAACATAATCTCTGCAGCGATTATACACGTCTGTATATCGGAGAAATATACCTAATGTATATAAATATTTTATATACCTATAGGCGCTCACCATCATATATACTAAAATTATTGATATACCTCATACTACGTATACCTACTCTCATCATAGATCGTTCTGTTGTCGATTTGTCTGCTCAGCAGATGAATAATGAATAAAAAATGTTATGTTTATGATGATGTGTACCTACATCGTTTTATCATATTAATATGATTAAAAAGACGACGGTTATAAATGGAGAAAAAAAAAAAAAATAACATGTAATAAGTTTAGATAGGTCACCGTTGACTTGAACTCGAGCGCTCAAATTATTATTTCATCACTTAAACCGTTTGCGATAGGTAGGTTCATACTTGCCACTAAGTCTATATACATGTATAGGTACCTATACTGGAGGGCACTTCTATATACGTATTTTTTTATAAAGTTTACCGCGCTCAGACGATATAGGTAATATAATATATTAATGCTATATTGTTACACGTGACAATAGACGCGGCAATATACGCATAGTATAAGTGCCTACCTGTGTATGTGTATGTGTGTACAATCGTATGATTACAATAATAATAATTGCCACGGTTTTATACAAATCAGCTATTGTTTGGCAGCGCGTGTAGCGTACTTTTTTTTTTTTCGATCTCGGTCTAGCCGGCTGCAGCAGTAACCTATAACGCTGCCGTCGCCGTCTGCGGTATTCCGCCGCAGTATCTCTCTCTAATTGGGCGATTTTTTTTTTATTCTGTTCACCATAATATGCGCCGCGCTGCGGTATATTATATAGATCCTCTCGGCGGCCGTTTTATTATTATTTTTAGCGGCGTCTAATTGCTCTCTCGGGCGACCGAGACAAATGCACGTTAAAACGAACGTAAAATGTGTTAATCGGCGCGAGTCCCGACCCGGCAACGCGATGTGCACACATACACACACAGAGACATCGTATAACGATGACAAACGCACACGCGGACAAACGCGCGAGGGTCGTGCCAAGAAAGAGGAAACGACAAAAAAAAAAAAACTGGCCTAAACACGAGCAATATATTACTGTATAGTCGATAACCACCGCCGCCGCTTATAAGTCTGTAGGTTTTACATTTTTTGGCCTCGGTTTTCACGCGTTTAAATTATTTGCCACAAATTTTTAAACACACACACACGCGCGCTGTCACCGTTTATCGTCGTTAATCGTCGAGTTCTATTATATATATATATATATATATATATGTATGTATATGCACATACACCGCGTATTTATAGACGGACGACACACACATATACGCGCGCGTGCGTTTGCTCTATATGCTATATCGTATCCTAAGTTTTTTACGAGTGTGTGTGTGTGTGTTCCGCCGCGAAACGATATCATATATTAATTATCATTATCATAAATCACGTCTATATTAAACTTCTTTTATTGTGAAATTATTAATCATCATTTATATTGTACCTACTATATTCCTGTATAATATTTTATATTATTAAATGTGTTTATCGGGTGTACTCATCGTTTCCGTTTTCTCTTTCAGATTCCAACAACGGCGAACCGCCCAAACTCAAGTGCAACCTGCGGAAGCATAAACCCAACAGGAAACCCCGAACGCCGTTCACTACGCAACAGTTGTTGAACCTGGAGAAAAAGTTCCGGGAAAAGCAGTACCTGAGCATCGCCGAACGGGCCGAGTTTTCCAATTCGCTACATCTGACCGAAACACAGGTAAAGCAATCGTTATGTATCTATTTATTTATATTTGTTGTACGCAATTTTCATGATACGTTATGGATTTCGGGATTTTTTATGCGTTCTACATAATTGAATCAGTTAGGTACGTCGAGCATAATTAACAGTTGTTTTTAAAACAATAGTTCCAATATTTAACGTCTTATTAACATATTAGGTATGTAATTCTATGCAAATGTTAGTAATAGTTTTTGATCAATAAAAAAAAAAAAAAAAATGGAATGTGTATTATAATTTATAGTATAGGTATATATTGAGTACCTATATCATAATGTTTTGAATAATTAAATGTCTACCGAAATTAATGATACAATCATAATTATAATATTATATGTTCATCTTAAAATACAATTCGTATATGGCGAACGTTACGAAACGTTATATTACTATAATATAGTTATAAATATAACTATATATGTACATATTATATTATAATAGTTTATTAAATGATTTGTAATTGGTTTTATTAGATTTTATTTAGAATAGAACGTAAATTAATTATATTGGGGTGTGGAATATAGTCCCCTCGGGTATAATTATATCAAGGGGAAAAAACACAATATACATTTTTAAAATAAAATCAAAATTTCAATAAGATAATAACTGAAACATAACTGAATATAACTACCGTTAAAACTAAAAGCTACAATAATATGATTGCTATACTATTATCAATTATTATTGCTTTTCACCTATCTAATCTCTGCGACTTGTGTTCGAATTAACAGGTGAAAATATGGTTCCAAAACCGTAGAGCCAAAGCCAAGCGGCTGCAAGAAGCCGAGATCGAAAAGTTGAAGATGGCAGCGGTGGCCGCGGCCAGGCCGCACCACCCGCTGTACGGCAACCCGCATTTGCCGCACTACTTCCAACACCCTTCCGAACTGTTCGGTCACCCGCACCAACTGCAATCGCTCCTGTCGCACCGGCCCACCATGGCCCACCTCATCGCCCAAGGGCTGCAGCAACAGCAACAGCAGCAGCAGCAGCAGCAACAGCAACAGGGCCCCCCGCCCACGCACCAGCCCGCCGGCGGACAGGTACAGCAGACCCATACGCCGCCCGCGCGCTCGTCAATGTCGCCCGCCGGTAGGAGGTCCGCCACCCCCGTGTCGCCCACCCCGTCGATGGGCGGCGGGGGCCCAGGGTCCACCACGAGCGTTTAGTGGTGCTGCCGCGGTACTCGCGCACGGCAAAACGGTATTTTAAAGACTATACGCGCCGCGTTCTATTTTATTATTATATACAATATATAATATTATAATATGTTATTATGTATAAAATAATATTCTCTTATTATATACAATTATTATTATTATTATTATTATATGTACCACTACTATTATTACTATATAATACTATCATATTGTACATGGAAACTAGTCACCCGCAAAACAAAGAAAAAATTTTAAAAATGAACCGTCGTCCGAGGACGGAAGAATATTAAATATTTGCAAACCAACTGCAGCTACCGCATTATATTGCATTATCATATCGATACTATCACGGAATTGCGCGATTTTAAAAATACTCATAATTTTATATTATTATTTACTGTAAATTAATATTGTCTTAACGAGTTCCTCTATATATGCATACACGTGTATGCAACACAACGCCATCCATACTCCACAACCCGATGTAGGTATATCCGGCATATATGTATATTAATATAATATATTATAAATATATGCCCAGATCCGACTTGCCGCTGCAGCGTGTGTTTACTGCCTCCAAGTGCGCCGAGAGATCGTTTTATTTTTTTCCGACTATATTGTTACATATTTAAATGTAGGTACCTATAATATTATCATTATTATTATTATTCAAGTGTTGTTTATTGTGATAAGACTTTTTTTCTGTCTCGTTGGATATATTATTTCAATGCATATAATATTTTGTCTGACGGGAACCGTGCATTATAAGCATAATATTCATTATTTGTTTGTTTGTTGTAAAATTCTTAATATATTTCTCGCGAATATATAATATATACATCAGACCTACCTATTTATGTTTATATATTATATATAAGTATAATAAATGGTATTGCAGATCGCGCGTATATTTATATTCATATATGTAAATAAAGCCGTTTGTAAACTATACATATTATTTACAATATGTATATGTATATAATATATGACAGTAGACTAATTTTTAAGATAGGGTAAAACTGTGTACAAGTGCCAATCCTACTATATATATATATGTATATCCCTACATGAATGTTTTTTTTATGTACATAATATATAAACTCGAATATTATTATACATAGCAATAATATTGAGATAAAAAATAAAAAAATTAATAAAACTCGTTGTTGACACAAGTACATTATATAACATTTCGTTCGTTTTTATTTATATTTTATATACTGTGCGATGTATGTTTTATGTATAAATCCTTAATTCTTGTTTCCTTTACAGGCTTGTCAATCAATATCGTATAGTCTGTATAGAGCAACGATATATTAGGTAATTACAATATATATATTTATAGGTAAATAGGTCAATAATATCCTTCGTCGTCATGACTAAAATATAGGTGTATAGGGGTAAGTCATATACCTACTATTTAATTAATTGGATTTGAAGTGAAAAAATGTGGTTTTGTATCATGTATAATATAATAACCGAATATTGTACTGTAATAAAATACCTATATAGGTATAGGCGCGTGTTCATGTGTACAATCAATTATACGTAGATCTGTACAACGTTGGAGTGTTTTGGTTTTCGACGATGACTTCAGACGTGTAGGAGTTATTATAGGTATCTAGTTATACGTTTAAAGTAGGTACCTACCTGTATGCAGTTTCGACAAAGCTCTGTATAAAAAGTGTAAATCAATGCGGTTTAGCAGTTATAAATAATAGGTAGGTTAGTACCTATACCTACGTCTACAACGTCTTAATACGATATAATATCGTGGTTTGTGGTTTCGCATTACCATTCGCTGACATTATTTTGATGTTATACATACCTAACATCCGAATATCCGATTAGTACCTATATAGGTGTACAGTGTACACTTCACATTATATAGATAGGTACCTGCACAGAAAATATATTGCAGTCATCTACGAGGTATTGCGTAGGTTAGGTTAGGCATGGATAATATTAATATGATATCGTTTTTGTGTCAATACCATAACGAAAACTACAGCAATAATTGGCGCGTGTATATTTACACTTAAATTTTATCTATACACCGAAACCGATATTTGGAAATCTACAAGATTATAAGTAGGTAAATAGACGTTTAAAAATGAGGGTGCGCCCAAAAGGATTTACTATATATTACCCGTATACTGTGTAAATTGTCATTGTTATTATAGTTCATATATATATAGGTAGCTTTATAGATAATTATACGGTAATTTGAAGTTGTAGGTCATTTATAGAGGCTATATTTGAGCGGAGATGTATGCGCACTACGCCAACTCGGACGAGTGAAATAAGTCGTTCCGGAGCAGAGACTGAATCGACCGAACATATATAGGCAGTGATTTCGGAATACTAATACGATATTCCAAAATTCCGTAGGTATATAGCCACAGGAACAAAAATAAACGTCTCGCCCGTCCAAACGTCCAGCTATATACCGTACGAGGGTTTACGGGTCGTCGTCCGGCTGCGGCGGCGGCGTTCGGGGCCCGACGAGCGGTCTTAAAACGTCGGCGGTGGCGCGTTCTCGGCTGGCGTCGCCCACACTGTGCGGTGGCGGGGGGACGTCCGCGAGCCACGTTCAATATGGCCGCGGTCGCGGGGGACCAATTACGGCGGGCCGCCCATTCTTCTGCGTCGCGATCGGCCTCGCGTCAATATAATAATATACCCGTCCGTCCGCCGCGTGCCGTTCACCCTAGGCGCTCCCCCCACTCCCCCCCCGGCGCCATCGACGGAGCGCGCCATTCGGTCTCCGCCGCGCGAGAAGAGAGTGACCGCGCGCGTGCGCCCGTTTAATCGTTGTACAGCTGATATTATTGTGTTTTAATTTTCACATAATATTATTATCGTCATAGTCGGCGCGAGGACGAGCGAATATGCGCCCAATTCGAATAATGGCTAGAAATCGTCGCGTCGGTGTAGGGGGGGGGGTCGTGTTTGGGGAGGAGGTATCTATTTTGAGTAGTATGACTACGGGACAAATATATAGTACTATAAGACTGCAATCGTCGGAGGAGAAAAAATGATATACGATAAAGGGCGCGATTCACGTCGTACAGCGCCACTGGAAAAATAAAATACAAATGACGACGAAATCGCGTGTGTTTGTACGAGTTTTTTATATTTGTACATATATATATATAATATAATAGCAAAGTTGCAATGGTGTGCGTATTTTGTGCACTATATTTGCATATTATGCACTTACATCTATAAACTATATATTATATTAACAGCTATACCCATATTTATAGTGTTTGAGACTTGAGCCTCGAGTCTCATGGTCTATACGCCGTTTCGCGTCGAACGCTGTACCTACGCAATATTGAAGTCGCCGAGTGTGTTTTGAATGTGTCCAATAGCCACGCGGCGACTTGAGGCAGCAGCGCTGCAGGTCTCGAGATTGTACAGTGTATCGCGAAAAACGCCTGCCGCCTTGTTCAATATAAAGTTTAATGGCATAATATTATGATGCTATATTCAATATTTGATACAATTATACCGGTAATATGTGTAGTTTTACAATTCATGAAAAAATGATCAGCTATATTAATTTTACAATACTTATTTAAAACATTAATTGTTATATTATAAAACATATAATATAAAAATTATAATAACGACAGTTAATTATTATTAACGTTGTATCGATATTTTCGTTATAGGTATATCGTTATTTCGTTGTACACTATGTAGGTGATTTTGACGCGCGTGTATCGCCCGAGTACTGCGCGTTACCGGGTGCCGCACCGTTGTATGCTTACCGCGCGCCAAAATCACTTTATATATAGAGTATATATAGTGTGGATATATGTGGATATGTGGATATGTGGATATATATAGTGTGGCTCGGCCCTTACAATAA
Organism: Aphis craccivora; assembly: GCA_009835225.1. NCBI lineage: Eukaryota > Metazoa > Arthropoda > Insecta > Hemiptera > Aphididae > Aphis > Aphis craccivora. The sequence continues at coordinate 36,965 of VUJU01000881.1, forward strand.
TATATATATATTTTGTTTTCGGTATGGCAACGTTGCGTTTAAAATTACGAGGAATCGTATGTATGGAATTTGCGTCTTGTATATATGTATATCTGTGGCTATATTAAAATCAACACTATTCCTCAAATTTGCGGAAATTTTCGTTCTCCGCCGTGATTCGGATTGTACCTTTGCAAAGACAGCGAGTGTCAATAGATACATCATATTATCATACATCATATTACACGTCTTTGGTTTGCATAACAATTTAATCTTTTTAATCTTGTTTACAATTCAAATGCTCGATGAATGAAGCGAGTAAAGTATAATATATACTTCTTATTATTAATGCCTATATATATATATTGTAGTTAGATACTATAATTTTTAGCATTCCTGCTGTACCTACCTAGCTTGTAACACAATATTAGATTTGACATTATAATATATTTTATGTATTACTATAATAATAAACATAACTTGTGCATAGTTACATCTATAAACAATTATATAATAGTTTAAAATTTATATATTTTGAATTACAATTATAATTATTTACCGTTCAAAGGCTGTCATCGTAATACGTGTAATACTATGTTGCAGTGTTATTATTTGATGAATTTTACGATAATAGGTATCTTTATTATACAGGTGTTTACTATATGAGTATACTGCTGTATGTACACTACGTATATCGTCGTATTGATATAACATATAAAGTGCTAAATCATTTTTGACAAACTGAAAAAGATTTCAGCGTAGATCGTTCGACATAATATATACTACCACAATAATTCTGTTAATTATTCAATTTGTGATATATCTATATAAATTGATATATTACCTATAATAATTATAAACCATAATACACTTTTATGTTGTACCTATAATATTAAAATGATATATTTATATATAAATAATTATTATAGGTACCTAAATTACGACAATTTGATTGCATTTCATACTATGGTTGCGAATGATGTAGCACGATAGCATGATACATGATGTATTATCATTGTTATTTATAATCGATAATGATATTACGTTAGGTATTAGTTAATTTAAATTCAAGCCACATTGTATATACGATAAAATATGATGCGTATTTATATTATCAACATAATATCATGCTTAATTTTAGGTATTATGCGTGGGCAAAGGTTTAATTTTTCAGCATCACCGGACGTTAAAAAAAAACTAAAATAATATGAATGTATTATGCCACATATTTCACTTAATAATAACAATATGATTAGGCCGATAAAAAACGAATTTTTTTTCATTCTCTTCGACCTTCAAGTTAACAGCCATACAAAGTAGATACGCAGCTGTAGGTAATGCAGCCATGCAAACATAGGTAAAATACGTCACCTATTACAATACTGCAGATAGGCACATTGTGTTTACATTATAATATTATACACTACTATAGTACTATATAAAACCATAGTTATATATTAAACACAGATACGTGTATTTTATGAATAATATAGTACAAACTGACGTAACATTCTCAAATTTATAAAACTGCATAGTCGTGCATTGGGTGCATCGAGTGAAAAAAATATATACCTATATTGGTTGTTCAGTATTGGCGATCGATAGTGGTCGATCGCGGTTGTCGGTACTCGGCGTAATCGATAAACGATAATAACGGGCTATCGACTCGATCGGTCAAAAGGCCAATTTCAGTCTTGGGACAGCTGCGACTGATGCACCGTCCATCGCCAATTCTTAAGTGCGTCAAATGAGACCAAATATAATAATAAAAAATTAAGATGTGTTAATTAAATTATAATAAAATTATATTTTCTAAATAATTCATCAGGTTATAATAATAAATTATATTATTTTGTGGTAAATCACAAAATAAATCAATTTCACATTAATCTATTGTTAATGTTCCAATTGTCGTGCGTTCGATAAACCGAATAAAAAGTCAAATCGCCGTACGGCCCGAACATTGGTAATGTACATTATGTAGGTATAGGTGTCTGGATATAAAACCAGACGAAACCTGTTTTGAGTTTTGTCGCGTAAAATATGTTTGACATTTTTATAGTATGGTTGACCTATTTATTGAAAATAATTATTATACCATTGTAGTTTTATTTTGTTTACTTTTGTACTATTGCTTTGATAATAACATTGAGTATTCTAAAAAACTACTACACATATTATACTATATATACCTTGAACATATTATAATAAGTATAAATAATTTACAATACATCCAAATAACGATTGGAAATTGCCCGTATATGTACCCAATTATTATGAAAATGCTTGATATAATCGCTGCAATACCTATAGGCTATAATATAATGTATAAAATATAGGTAGGTTAGGTTATATCATAATAATATATATCTATAATATTTAGTATGTCTTGTACTCTATACATTATCATACTCATTATAATATATAGTAAACATTATGCTTAAACACGCGTAGTCGTCTCTTTTTAATATTTAGATATTTATACAGCCTATATAATATAAGAACACGACAGTAGCTCTCGTTGTGTGGAGTTCCTCGATGGTACAAAATATTATTATAGGTATATATTTATACAGTGTTTACTATTTATTATATTTTAATCAATGAGTCGGCGGATCGGTGTAGACTCTCGTAATAAATATTTACGAGTTCGTGTAGATTTTTCATTTGAGTGATAAAAAATTTAAATTTCTATAATAATCTTATCCTAACCTATAAGGCTATAACTATACCTATATACTTTTTATATGCATGTGTACAACAATAATGGTGGTAAAAATCAATATAATGTATTTTACATAACCTGCAAGTCGTGATTGTTCAGGTAACGCAAGCGTTAGATGATTTCTTTAAAAAAAAATAATTCGACATCAGAATTGACAAACTATCAAATTATATATAAAAACATAAAATCATATACATAATATATTGTATATTACACACACGGACACATAAATATATATATATATTGTATATATAAAAAGAGAGGTACACAATATACACTCGTCACATGCAAACCTACCACAACGCAGGTCTCAATTATTATAATTATTTACGTATAATATAAAATGAACTTCTATAACTATCTCATTAATAGACACTGCAGTAAAAAACAAAACATTTAATATATTGTAATATAAAATTATATAGTCAAATATATAATAGTGCTTTAACGATTTTTTTTTAAATTAGGTAGGTATATTATTGTAAAAAGTTAGACAGTAGCTGTGGTAATTGCGTGAACGCGTAGGAGTTCGTTAAATCGAGTTAAAATAATGACATCGGACATAATATATTTATATAAATATGTACCTATACAGTCTTTAAGAACGTACTTTTATGAGCGTACATCATTATAATTTATAAATTTAAATTTTATAACTATATAATACACATATAGGTATAATGTTATTGCAGTGTTATTGTATTTAATAAACTAAGAGTTTAAAACGTATATATCCATATATATACAATGTAATAAGTACTTAAATCTCACTAAATGCCTTCGAACAAACGGGAAAGAAAAACTTTTTGTCGCACCGTACTGCTATACAGCAGTACGTCATAAATGTGAGGTGTCCAAAAATATACAGATATGTTACTGCACTATTTTATATTTATAAACATCAAAATATGTATTTTATTGATATTTTTTTACTAACATTATAGTTAAAACGCTCTTTTTAATAGATCATAATACATAGTTGTATTATATTTGTAATATTGCTAGTCAATGTACAAAGTATATACTTTCAATTTACTTTCAAAAAAGACGTTTGTATCGCCGCTATGGTAGCGTAAATAGGTGCAATATTGAAAATACTATCCATAAGTACCTACTTACTGTACCTACTATACTATATAATTTTTATTATATTATACTTGAAAATTTCGAAAAAAGTTTAAAAGTGTAAGTTTCATTATTGATATCAAAATGGAGGTTAGCCTGCTTGGTGAATCATCTTGATATAGTATAGTAGATATATATTATGACGTACAAATTAAGTATACACATAATATGTAACTATTATAGTTTAAACCGGGTGTCAAAATTACGTGGATTTTATAAAAGTATTGTGGCAGACATGCATTTTAACACATGCGAAATACTAATATTCCTTTAATACGAGTCAATAAGACGTAAATTAAAATATATAATAAAGATAGCTGAGTATCATTATCGTTATTACATTTTGTCTTTTAATGGTGATCTTTTTTTACAATATTATAGTCACGATTCACGACCACAGCTGATGATGTACCGTCACAGAGATTGGCTAGAAATCAGCAATTTTATACAGGTAGGTAAAAAAGGCTGGGGCGCATATAGGATTCCGGGGTCCTCTATAACAATCGTTTAGAAATTCTGTTCATGTCGTTCATAGTATATTACCTATTTATATAGGTATATATAATATATTTATATAGGTAATTACTGCAGTATATAAGGATACAAACACATACCTAATTAGATTTCCAAAAAACCATTTAATTTAAACCGTACTGTGAAATTATACCGTTCGATAATATATTTTTATACACGCGTACTACAATACCTAATATGCGGGTTCATAATATCTGGGGGAGTATAATATAATAATTGTACATCATAAGATCGTTATTGTTTCATAAACGGTCCCAGTGTTTACTTTATACACATTATTCGTTATATACGTACACGCGGGGTGGTATATATATATGACCGCAAATAACACCACATATCATTATACTATTATTACTATATATAGATACAATGATCCATATAATATATATATATGTATTATAAACAACGTTTAAGAGTGACGCGATTTCGCGCCCTCGCGCGAGGGTGCAACGCCCGTGTAAAGTTTATATTTAATCAAACAAAAATAACACACACACACACACATTGATACGCTCGAGAACGGTAGTTAACTCGACACGACAAACGTCGACGGGCGGTACGTCGTAAAAATCACATCGATCCTTTGCCGGCGAACCCACGCCTCTCGTGTACACAAGCCGCCATCCCCATGGTACGCCGCAAAAGGGTGTGTACATATACTGTGTAATATTATATACATGTGTGTGTGTGATGATATTATTATTATTGTACATATATACCGTTATTGTTCACCCTCCCACCGCATCGCCTCTCCTATCGACCATATAAACCCCGTCTTTGGATCTGCGGCGCAGTCTCACCCTCTGACTCGACTCTCTCAACCACCATCGTCGGTGGTTCGGCACACTGCGTATTATATACGTACTGTATATAATATATACATATATATATATATGTGTAAGTTTATACGATAACTGTACTCGGCGAGCAGTGTGTGTATATATATATATTATCATATTATTATAAAACCGTTTTTGCGCCCCGTCGACACGTATATTATTATTATATTATAGACGACGTGTATGTTGTGTATATATACACTATATTATTATATAAACACAAACGCGTATGCGCCAAATAGTTTATTCCGCCTTGTCGAATGTTATTATTATTATTATTATACGACACATCGCGCTTGTTGCAAAATGACTTTCGTATAATACACACATATGTTGTATATACGAATTATATTAAAAACAATCAATCAAACGAACATGATATTATATATACATATTACATATATATATATACAAATATAAAAGGAGCGCGGGCCATAAGTGCGACGATTAAGATCACCATATCTATATAAAACCCGTATCACTTTATAAATTATACGTTTATTATAAAGTGCGTGTATATAAAATATACCACGCTGCGTGACGTGTATATCATCGCATTTTTTTTTTTTTTACTTTTCAAGAGCTCAATACGTCAAATTAAATATATATAAATGGACGTGGGTCCGCGAGATTAATAGACTCAAAAACTACTGGATGCCGTCAGATTTTACACGGTTTTTTTGCAAAATGATCCGCGTTGTTTATGGTTTATACAGTCATTGCAATCTCTCGTCTCCCTAAAGGTTAGGTTAACTAACCTTATCTATTTACTGAAAAAAATAAAATATATAGTGTTTATCGGACGCTAAAGATTATGATTATATAGAATGCATCGCGATAATGTAATTGGTGCAATTTGATTATAAGAATATTATTTTTCTATTGTGACGTTTTGAAGTTTCAAAGAAAAACACACGTGTTGCTTCAATGGCAATATCAATTTGGCCTCATTGGCTAAGCCACCAGAAATACTTTAAACTTACACGACTAGAGCTGTTCGGGAGTCAAACACTATATATCCTTATTGCTTACAGTGTATTTGAAAATATAGGTAATTTATGCTTTTAAATAACATAATTATTTTAAATTAGTTATTTGGGGTGATAAATATTTTGAGATATAATAATACTGTATGCCTAGATTCCAAGTTCGAGGAGATACGTGTATATCATCAGGTTGTTTCACTTTTTCCAATACCCAAAGGCAGATTCACGATTTTTATATGTTAGTCTTTTTGATAATAATATGGAGAAATAGATTGATCGACGATGATGCATATTTATTTTAGTGTAGCAATAGATCGGAAAATTATTGAGCTGAATAATTACCTAGGCTACGAGCATTATTTCACAATCACTATTCACTACCTATATACTTTTAAATAGAGTTTGAACTATTAAACATTATTTTTCAATACTAAGAAAATATTAAATTAACAATATATTGTTTTTTTAAACATCAAAACTTTTGTGTCGTCGTTTAATACAATATTGTACAATGATATACTTACAATTATTAACCTCTTGTAAAAATTCTACTAAACGAATGTCCACGTGGTTATTGTTTTGTCATTTTTGCGACAGGTAGATATATTCCGTCAGGAGGGAATTAACTAATTAAAAAGTTATTTTTCCATTTATAACTTTTAACACAATGCTTATTAAATGTATAACTAAACGAATTACTTTTTACTACCACGCGCTGTAACATAAAATGACGAGTTATATTTTTCAACGTGACAAAGTCACTCGTGAAAAACTTTATTGTGCTATAAAATAAATCTTTTTTCCCGCTTTTAAAACAAATGTCACATTTCAAAAATTCAAAATATTACTTATTTTTATTATCGTTTGGTAGCAATAAAATTATTAATTTGATTATCTGCCGTCACATATAAAAATAAAGAGAATAGTTAGCTATATAGTATATATTTTAAATATTTATTCGTACACACGATCACACATCAGTTTAATTTGTCTAAATTAGTTTATATTAGGTATTTACAATGTTTTAGTGATTAGCCTCGTGTTAGATACGTATTTTTATATTATCAAACAATTTTTTGGGCTATAATATAGTGTTGTAGAATGCATAATATTTAGATATAAATATTATTGATATTAAAACTATTAACTATTAACTGTTGGACAAAATATTAAATAAAATGTTACCTTTTCATAATTATTGTGTGTTTTCAATAACAAGTATACATCTGAAGCGATCGGCGTAAACGACAAAGGTATATTATAACAGATGACGCTTACATATATTGCCAACATTTTGAGGCAGAAAAGTAAGCACTTTTTTGGCACCAAGAAACCTCTATTGACGTAAATTTTATTGTTGTATTTATACAGGTATGTCTTTTAATATGAACTGTATTTATCATTAATGTGTTTAAAGGGAAACGCTGTGAATATAAGAAACAATTCAATTGAACCAGACTATGCATTTCTTCACGTCGTATTATACTGCCGAGAAAATTTCTTTAATAGTAATATACAGCTACAATTTACGAGGCCTCATTTATTATTGTTATTCTATACATACAATTTGTCTAAATGAATATTTATCGATTTTTTCATAGTCAAAAATTCGCCGAATAAATACATATTTTTATAATATTACTTAGTAATAAACGTATAAAATGACACGTATACAAAAAATATCAATAATATAATTTTTTTTTTTTTTTATAATTTATTAATTTATACTGCATTATTGAACTTATTATAATATTAATTATCGTTATGTTATAAGTTGATTTCATACAATATATATTACCGTATGTACTCTAATAACATTGTAGCAGTGAAATGTTATACTTATGCTATTATATTGATTGGTTCAATTAAATTAAATTTCTTTATCGAATACTGCGATATATTATTATAATTTTAACATATCAATAACACTATAATATTACTATATATGCTGTTATTTATAGCTAATCGAATATCTTTGATATTTTAAGATATACTTACTTACTATATATATTATGTGTATAGTTAAAAGTTTAAAACTCGCTCACTTGATGAAAAAAAAAAAAACCACTAACGAGTTTAATAAAAATAACGTTTAATTCATACACACATACATATTATATTATATAAATAGCTTATTATAAAGTGTATATAACTAAATGTATAATATATATATATACATAAATTATTATTGTCGAGTCGCGTGGAACTATGCGCAAATACGTCATCCATACCATAGGCGTGTTCAAGGGGGGTGCAGGGTATGCACCTGCACCCTCTGCGATTTTAGGTGGCACCATAAACTAAGAAAAACTGTTCGAAAAAGGGGGCTAGAGCCCCTTAGACCCTTGGGTACGCACCAGGTTGTACCGTCTGCATCAAAGGTCTAGACACGCCTATGATCCATACAGAGCGGTTTGGGTGATTTGTTTCAACGATGTGGGGTGGTCAAAAAGTATAGTGTTTTAAAGCACACTGTTAATAAAAAAAAATCAAAACGTCTAATACGCTGTAGCGTGTACCCGTAAAACCATAATACGGTACCTATATAGCGTGCATCCCGTCGCAGACGGCAAAAACACATATTTTTGCCTCTGTACAATTTAATAATAATAATAATAATAATATTCTCGTTTCGTACAATAATAGAGGTGTATGTATACGGATTTTGATTGACTGCGCTGTGCCGGTGCAGAATTATTAAACGTCAATGCGACGACTGATGTATATTATATACATCTGTATATAGTGATGTTGCAGACGCGGCGCAGCATCAGGTATTATATGTATATATATATATATATATAAATACAGTTCCGATGATGCCGGCAGAGCAATATTGAATTATACGACAGAAGTTGATTGATCGATCGACTGTGCGATCAAAAGACGCGAGTCGTATGTATAGTATAATAAAACATATAATAATGTTATATAGATCATCGTGATGATATGGCGAGAACGTCAGAAACGAATATTATTATATTATAAAGACGCGTTCGAAGAATTCGAGTGACGGAATATCATGTGTATGGGTAGGTATAATTTACCTCCGCGCGTGTAGTCTCGAAAAACGGTCACACGGCGTTAGGTATACGTTTACGTTATTTTATTATTATTTTATCGTGCGAATTTTGAGGACTTACCTACGTTTTTGAATTCGTCGGGAAAGAAGAAAAATAAGTGGAATAAATGAGACAGTATTATTTTCCTGCAGGTAAATATATGTGTACCTACCTATCGTACAATGTAAATCTGTACCATATAGCAACTGTGCAAATACATAATGTATAATATTCGTCCTTTAATAATGTACTTTGCAAACAAGGTGTGGACTGTGGGATCGCACATGTATCAATATAATATTGTATGACGAATACGAAAACGTCTAAAAGTCCTATATAACTCAACTAACCTAACCGCACTTGGGAATCCTACGAATATTAAAATAGCTTATTTCCTGCAGAGTGGTCAAAATCTACCAAAGTCGTGTTCCCGTATGATCCATTCTGTACGATGGATTGGTTTTATGTATGTAGGGTTTTATGCTGCGGAGTTGGTGCCGTCATTTTTTCATCACATTTTTATCGAATCACGTTTGCCACATTGCATAATATTTTATAGTTTAGATTATTTTAACAATTTTTTTTTTTTATTATTTACCAACTACATATAGTTTACAAATAAAAAACAGCGGATATTTTAATTAAAAATCTGTTAATTTACGATTAAATAACAAAAATATTTTCAAACTACTGTTAAATATCTTTTTGTTTTTATTTTTGAATTTATTCCACTGTACAAAAACTAAAACACGTATAATTAATTAAATTTAATCAATTCTGTGATCGAGCTATACTACGATAATATAATGTTCCATTTCTATCATGAAACACACACCAACTTACATCTCACGTCCAAGGTAATCGTACGCATCTCCACGAGACTTTCAGCTATAGTAGAACCGGTCTCGGTAGCAGGGTATCTAACGGGGATACCCGATTTTCGTTTAAGTAGGTATTCATCAGTTGGACTGAGTAATTACACAAATGCATTTCATTATTTCAACTATTAATTATTAATATCTAATGAGTAATAAATAAATAACCAATTTATCGTTCCCAGTACATAATAATATTTTGAGGAAATATAAAAATGTCACCAATAATGGTTAAGCGGCAACAATAAGTCATCGGCCCATCGGACTGCTTTAAAATTTACGGTTGGAAAAATGCATACTCCTAACTCCACCCCAAATTAAGACCCTATATTGAGCCCTAAGACACATATCGGGTATAATAACTCGATATTAATTTTCCCATAACTCAAAACTTATATTATTATCATTGATTTTTTTTTTAAATACATATGTATATTATGTATATTATATAATATAGGATCGTTAAAAGCTTGCACCATACCTATACAATTAATAAAACAATAATTATATCGTATTATAAATACATAATGAATACTTTGCTTTACCTGTACATGTTATTATTATATTTCATAATAAGATCTTAAAATAATATATTATAATATGACTAAAAATCAATGTACGTAATATTGCACACGTTACTCACGCCATAGCTCATATATAATGCATAACATATAGATTATTATCGTTTTACGTTTAAGAGTAGGTATATTATATAATATTATAAAATAATGCGTGTTTCGTCACTTTGTAATCATGTACTTAAAATCAAAAAACTACTATGTTTCGTGAGTTAAAAAACAACAACACATAAATGGGTAATATACCTATATATTACTAAAATTAAAATATTATCTTTCTAGTATGCATTAGTGTGACGCGTGCTATACACCGTGGGTTATCATAGATTATGTTCATAACACTTCAAGAACATCTTTAATAGTGAAACTTGGATAAATTAGATTAAATTTAGGTAAGTATAAATATATGAATTATGCAACATGGTAAATTATTTATGATTTCTGTCTTTATGAGTCACACTTTATATTTGAAAAACTTTGTTATATAATGTTTATTTGTGGACAATACTTTCTGACTGCCCACTGATAATCCAATTCATGACAAACTTTTCAAAGTAACACCGTACATTTTTGTAAGTCACAAGTCATAATACTTTTATGTTATAAAAGTGTATTTAATTTTTCCTTTTTTTTTTTTTTTATAGCTTTTCAATGTCCACAGAGTTGACCATTCAAGTTTATTCAAGCATTTCGAAAATTATATCCAATAACAGCAAATAGTTTGGAAGGATTCGTAAATCTATTTTTAAGATGTTCAAGTAGATACAAATATCGAAAAATAGGACCAACTACATGCAGCCTTCCAGTGCTTATTATACTGGTACACCAAACTGATCTATCTACATGATATTTTGTAATCTATAGGAATAGCTTTCGAAGTGTTATACTCGGCTATTTAATGTAGCCTTTCGACTTACGGAATTTGAAAACTGTTAAATATAAAAAAAAATTATTGACCGTTGAAGTAGGTAACACCGCTCTGTTTAACATAACGGAGAGCGTGTGCGGTCGTAATGACCGCCGTGTTGCGGCAGTGAATCAAAGTACGTTATGTTATTATATTATTTTGCTGCATACGGAAATCGATTCCCGTCCGTCATCGTGTGGTATACCTACGACACATAATATTATGTGTGTATATAATATATTTAATGTGATATATATATATTATTATTATTTACTCCCTACGGCGGCGAGTGTTCGTTTCTGTCGTGCGGATGCGGTCGTATCAATATTATATATTTTGTATTATCGTGTCATGACTGCCTACACACACACACACACACCGCATATACATATTTATTGTACGAGCCCAGTACTACATATTGTGTGTATCGTACGGATATGATAACATATTATTATTATTGTCATCGTGTATACGATGAGCAGCGTGTCGCCAAAACTACCGTTGCTCCCCGCACTCGGAGGATAAAAGAGAGCTGTACGAGAAACCCGTCAAAACGGGCGCACAGAAGAAATTATAATCCGGAGAAAGAAAAGGAGTACGGACACCGACGATACTGTTATAGTGGCGGGTAGTAATGTTAAAAGGTTACGTAATTTATTATACGAATAATATGATGGCGTGTGTATATGGGTCAAGAAAATCGCACGCACCGACCATGCCGCCATTGTGTCGTCGGTTGCCTATACGCCACGGAATTCGGCTAGACGCGTGTAATGTGCAATATTATTTTCGGGGAAGGACCTTTCACCGAAAATTTCTCCGAGACTGTGGGAAAAACAGCGTCAGTGCGATAATACCCAACAGGGCTAGGTACACATGGACTGTAGTGTGTGCGCTCGACGGGTAGCCGCTATATTTAAGGCCGTTTACATGAACATAAATCCGAGTGTGCCCCGTTTATAATAATAATAATCATAATATATCAAGTGCGTACATTATTATCATTACGTGTGTACCCGACTTTCTAAAAATTACTGTACAATATAGTAAGTACAATAGAAACCATCAAATCGGCTCTCTCCTCTGCACTCAGCATATTATATTGTTAGACCGCAACCTATATGGTATGGGGTTCACGTCACACTAGCAGGTCGCAAACACAGAAGGATTTGTCAACCATATACTTTTACGCGCACAACAGTTATATTAATATAATAGTAATAATATTACCGTCGCGAAACCCTTAAGGACACGCGTAGTATACGATTATATGGCGAATAACGGGTCTTCGGGTAGGTACTGTAGTATAATATATTAATGTTTTATATAATGTACGGACGAGCCAGCGGGATCCAGTCTCGGTATATCCTTACTAGTTACTGTTGTGGTATAACGGGACACGCAGGACTCAAGTATAAGCATATTATAGAGACCGATATGCCGTGGCCAGTTAAATGTATATTTTTCATTACATAATTGCACAGTTTTATGATTTCATCTGACTTCAAGAAGTGCTTTCTTTTTTCTTTGGTACCGAGGATAGAACTTTGTAAATCAAATGATTGGGCGAGCTGTTTTTTTTTTAAATAGTAGTTAGTACCATATAAATATATATATATTTAATATTATAGCCATGTAAGGACATACTTGTAAGTTTTATCTACTGCTCACATATAAATATTTATTTGTTATAAAATTATGTAGAAAACTAGCTAAGACTAATCGTTATAATATATACATTATACGCTGTAAAAAGTACCTTGAACACTCTTGAAAAGTAAATCGTCTGCATGTTTAACAATGTAACAAGCCGTATAGTAAATGTCCTGTGGACATAAATATAATACTTTAACCTACGAACAAAATATAAAGAAATGTATTATTCAATTATTTATGCATCACAAAATAATAACTAATAATATATTACAGTAAAATAATGTTTTTTGAAGAAATTAAATCTAATATTAGTAAAAAAAAATATAAATACATATTGTTCGTACTTTTACGGATAACAATTAAGATTGATCAACAAGATCAGAATTGGAAATACTTTGGTAAACCCACAAAGCTGATGGAAAACTAATATTATATCATGGAAAAAATGGAATGAGACATTAATCACTCATTTGCTCAATACATTTCAACGGATTTCAAAATAAATATACTTATGTATTACTATTCAACTTTCCTTGTACTCTAGTACATTTAGGAAATATTTAGAAATGAATAGTAAAAAAAACTTATCAATATTTTCAAATGAGCTAATTTAGATTATTTGATATGTAAATTTCAAACTTAAAACTAAACTTGTAATAAAGAATATAAATATTTAATGTAAATAACAATTTTAACGCCAATGTCCAAGCAATCGAAACTTATTCTTTTAAATAATAAAAAAAAATATTTATATTATTTGATCAATATAATCGTTTGGACGATATTCGTAAAAAAACGAATCGTATGGTGGAGAATATTGCTATATTTAGTCAAATTATTTTAGCAGGTTATTGATTTGTAATATTTCACTATTCTTTTTTTTGAAGTGAAATAATTATCTATTGTATACACTTTTTTTTTATAAATAAAACATTTCATAATAATGATATGGTATATATATTGTTAAAAATAATATAAAGAAGCGATATACTTTTTCGATTCATATTAAAATATTATTGTCATTGCGCTGGGAAAGAAACATTCGATGATAATTAGTTTTCTGAAAGTTTTATTTCATTTTTATTTTCATTACATGACAAGTATTGTATCGTCTACAATGCCATAGTTTTTATTCGATCAGATGCAGAAGTGTCGTTTTGTGCAGGAAAAAAAACACGGTGCTTATATTTTATTTTTGTTATTTCTATCGACGCGGTAAGTAGATAGGCAAATAAAGATTTAAAAGTTTTGAATCCGATATGGTGCCGAGTGAAACCGACGAATCTTATAGCGAACGGCAAAGATAATATATAATATACCAATCGGAACGTGAGTATCGTTATACGTATTAAATTTAAATACGACCTATTTATTTCTTTTCCGTTTAAAATGTATATCCTAAACGGTTATTTCCATTATACGTCTCCAGTTGTAATTTTAAATTTATGCCCTTTTCGCAACTCGATCGCGTATTATATATAATAATATATAAAACGATTGTTGACAATAAATTGCGTATCGCTCATCATCGTTATTACAACAATGATTCAAAATGTTTTTACGATGTTATTTTACTTAAAAAAATAACGCACTGAATATACATACACAAGTACCACGTGTAAAATATAGCAAACCGCAAAATCTGTCATTTTAAATCACGAGAAAAATATAAGCGAAGGAGATAAAATACATATTAAGTTACACGTCTATTTATGTTTTTTGTACACGACTATTTTCGAAAATGACCATTGTACCTCAGAGGCCGCGAAAGGCGGTTATTGTTCCTCCGATAAGTTCGCGGTACTGGTTTCTGCACGTATAGTTTACTCCGCAAAATTTCATAGGGAAAATCGTTTGAAATCGAATTCACGATAGTTCAAACAACACGCCAGCGCAAAGGGGCTTAAAATAAAAACTAACAGCCTTTATAAGTTTAAAGCAAACGATATTGTGTTATATTGCTCAACAGCTATAAGCTTATGAAAAAAAATAATATATCAATGGTAAAATCATAGACTTGTAGAAATTTATATAAAATTCTGAACTGTAAAGTTTTAAGGACTATGCATAGGTATTAGGGATTTCTGGTATTTCAATCATTTAATCTATATTTCGTATATTGGAAGTTAAATAAAATAATATTTCGCTCATTTTCTAAATTTTGAATTGATAAAAATCAAGACATTTTTATGTCGTAATTCAATACAAGAAAAACAAAAAAATTTTTAACTCTAAGTTTTTAGTAATTTTGAAAAGCTATAGTTTTAAAGTTGTCCGTGGGACGTCGTCTATTGTTCAGAATAGTTTCTCGTATGAAATCGTTGAACTCTAATATAAAAGTAAACAACATAATAACTGCAATGACGAGACTTTTAAACTCAATATATTATATGTAGGTATAGTCTAAGTTGTGAGGCTCATAATTTTTTTTTTTTTGTGCCTATTTTTATTTATTTATTATCATATCCGTCATAATAATAACAGTTTATTCATTTTTAAATTAGGATCATCATAATTTAATATTATAACATATTTCTATATATTATAATTTGTTATTTACACATAATATTATCTAATTAATCATAATCTTTTACACGTTTAAACACGCGATTTTCGAGTTTAATATCAGGTCGGTTTTCATTTTGAGTGGTTTCGGTTTTATGTATTATGTTTTAATGTTATTGCAATTGTAATCACCGTAGAACAGCCTTCTTATTTCCATTTGTTTCTTTCCGCAAAGATATCGGCCATTCGATGCACAGCAATGTCGGACTCTGCAAACTTTATGTTATATGCCTATTATACTTAAATGCGATAAAAAAAAAAAAAAAATAATAATGAATAAAAAACGGAGTTTTATTATCCCATATAGTCGGGATAAAAACACGCAATAATTATCGTTAACGCTCGTGTGCGTGTGTGTGAACTATACATATACTATATGTTATAGTACCTCTTATATATATTGCTATATAGTCATCGTTATACTTGATTGTGTCGGACGGACAGCGGAAACCGACAAACGAATCGATAAAAACAAATCGATCGTAATTTTTAGCCACATGTCAGTGGTTTGTAATTTTTTTCATATACGCGTGCAAGACTGCACATATGAAGTCGTTTTCATTATGAGTACTCTATTCGGACGTTATTACCTAAATAAATATAAACATATAGGAAAAAAATAGCGTACTTAACAATAACGATTTATCCAGACACGATGTTTGTGTGTATTACCCGTGCAATAATAATATGTTGTATGTATAATATAGTAATGACGGAGACCGTACAGCAATGGCTGCTTATATAGGTATCTACTATATGCATTTAATATTATAGGTATACAATATAAAGATGTTTTTGGAATCTTCACAATAATAATAATAATAATAATATGTACATACCACGAACAGCAAATCTTATACGTCTGTGCATATACAGCTACTTGATTATTGTTATTATACGCGTTTCTATCATCTCGCGTCGTCGTTCCGGGCAAAGCTATAATTATATATAGATATCTATATCCTGCTTAGCGCTTAATATGATGATCGTCACGGCAAACGGGCGATCGAATGAAATATTAGCTCAAGACTATCATACATTCATACCTATAAGATTATTATGCATAATATTTTATACCCGCCGACCTCATTTTAGGGTTAGTTCCACGATCGCCACGGTTTTTTTTTTTTATCGAAAAATCGCCTCTACTCGCATGTGATAATACTTCCTACAAGTGCGTTTATAGCGGAGACATTCTATAATAGTATTATCGGTAAACTACGCACAATATATAATATTATAAAACACAATACGCGCGTAGTATATGATATAATAATATATTGATATTATTATTATACAATATACGCATATGGCAACATATATGACGCTAAACAGGGCGTGAAGAGCGTGGACCGACGTATAGTATTATTATAGCTAGACATCGTAGCGTATCAGCCACAGCTTCCGACCTCCGTCTTGACCTAATATATATAAGCTCGGGGGGGGGGGGCGGTGAAAATGGTGGTGGCTCGGGGGTACAATCCCTTCCCGCCGGGCCGGTTCAATATATATAGAGATGTAATCTATTTTATTAAACGGTTTCCACGCCCCCGTTCTTAACACGTACATAATATCCTTTGCTCGTCGATTTATATATATATACTTACGTCTAAATGTCGACTTAATTGTTAAATAGAACGGACGCGGTGCGGTGGCGACCAGTGCGCTGTAGTTCTTCTCCTCTCGCGTGCGATTTTGTGTGTGGACAATAACGGTTTGGGCCAAAAGGATGATATAATATCGGCAACGGGCGAGGACGAGGCGAGTAATCGAAAAGGAGGAAAGGCTATAATATATATGTGTAGGGGCGGTGGGGCATTCCGGTCGCCGTCGGGGGGTGTATTTGCCGCGGAGCTGATAAAACGGTAATAATGACCACACGCTCGCGCGTGAGACGGTAGCTATTACGCTATATAATTTACGTGGCGTGTATTTAATTGCGTTCCTAATGAACGGACCAATGACCGGTGTGTGTGTGTTTGTGACCAGCATCTGATACGATCCACCCAAACGTTATTAGGCGATAATTTATGACAAACACGTCGATGGCGGAGGTGCGAGCGGATAGGGGTAGTTTTTGGGCTACGAGAGAGGGCGTTGTTATATTTCGTCGTTTTATCTGAGATTTCTCTCTCTCTCTCTCTCTCTCTATTTCTATACATATATATGGATCACATTACTCACCCGCTCATCCTGCAGCACTGTACCAGAATACGAGAGATAATGTAGGTAATAATATTACGGTTTATTATTTGTTATTTGTTATATAAATTGTAATTAATGTATTTTAACGATTCTCCGGTGTAATGCGTGTAAAACACATACATAAAACAATATATTGTATTGTATAGCAATAAATTTCGACATAATATGTGTACTTGCGCTCAAAATTATGCGATTTTCTACTGTGCGAATTAGTTGTTTTCAAAAGTTTTCTAACCCGCCTCTCTTTTAACACAAAACATACAAAAACTTATCGAAAATCTTTACAAGTTTTTATCGAGCACAATATAGAATTATTTTATTTAATGTTAAAATGTATTCACACAATTAATTGTTATTAAAAAAAATATCCAAGACAAATCATGTTATTAAAATATTATAGACTTTGCAAGGTTGTATTATTGTTTCAATGTTTCAACGCAAAACGTAATATTTTAGTAATCAATTTCCATGGAGTTAATATCGGTAATATACAGTGGACTTTCTTCCTGTTCACAAAATTAATAGAAATAATATGATGACTATATTATTGCATAATGATATAATAACAATAATAGGTATATTTATATTGTATTGTAAAATAACACTTCAAAATATAAGTCCTACTATGATAGTGTGATGATTTATTAAAAAGTGCCATTTCAGAAGACGTAGTCGATCTTCGGTTCTTTAAAGTAACGACTTTTACGTTATACTGTTTAAATTCTTTATTAATAATTTAGTTCAATTGCGGTAAACATCAACAAAAATAACCGGAGGAGAACGATTCCGTAAATTTGCGGAATCGAGTTGATTTTAATAGTCACTGATATACATACACGACTCCGCAAATTCCATATTTATTTATATAATATATATAATGTATATTTTAACGTTTGTTACCAGGTGCCACCGTTGTTTGTTTACCGCGTGTCAAAATTACTCTAGTGTGGCTCGGCCTTTACATATAATATATACATATATATGTACACTTTTCCTCATAATTTTAAATGCAACGTTACCATTCCGAAAACAAAATATTATATATTATTATAAGGGCCGAGCCACACTAGAGTAATTTTGGCACGCGGTAAACAAACAACGGTGGCACCTATGGTAACATGCGTTAAAATTACGTGCGGTACTATCGCTCTAGTGTATTACGATAAACCTATGTAACGAAAATTTCGATATATCGAATAAAACTGTCGTTATTATATTTTTATATGTTTTATAATAACAAATGTTTTAAATTGTATAATTAATAGCTGATCATTTCTTTGTTAATTTTATAATTACTTATTACCTGTTTATTATAATATTCAATATTGTACGTCTTATAGCTAAAATAAAAATAGTTAGGTTAGTTTTACTCACAAATATATTCAACAAATATTATCGTTTTAATTTTTTCAATTGATAGTTGTCGAATTTTTTTAACAGTGGTTTTCGACTGATTGGTCAAGTGTCCAGAGTTACGAGTTTATAACCTAATATAGTTTTTTGTCACATGAATATCAAAATTTAGTAATAATAATAAATATAAGTAGGTACTTACCAACATACTAATTTTTAGTTATTAATATAATATACCTACATATAGTAAAAATGTACCTATTTAATTAAATTGTGCAAAATACCTAAATAAAATAATTAACGAATATTTAAAAATCAGTCCGTACCTATAGAGTATAAACAATAACTAATAATGGATTTATATATAAAAAAAAATTTAAATGGTAAAAAGGTTGTAGGTATATGTCATGCCAATATTTTGAATTCGATTAAATAGTTATAATAATATTACGATAACGATTTCGATCTTTTGAGGTCTATGTTTGAAATAGGCAAGTTGCGACAGTAATAAGTATAGATTGAGAGAATTAACGAACTTTCTTTTGAACATTTCATGTTTTTTCTACGTTAGGTACTAAAAATATAATAATAAATAATACATTTGACGAAAATGATATTTGAATAATCCACACAACATATGTGAGGTTATTATCGTCACTCTGTACGTTTACGAAATATGAGTATATAATATATTATTATAAGTTTAGGTACATAAATATATAGCCTTATAGGTAAGCGTTTACTTACCTATATCCGGCAGTATAACTTCGCACAAGCGCGGACGTTTCTACGCTCTCAGTATTATTATATATATTTATATACGTTCACTTCACATGACAATGCTATTATACGTACGTCGGAAAATAGAAAACGTACGTATAGTACCTATGGATGTACTTACCTGCTTAAACCGTACAGTGTACACTGTATACATATTACTGTAACTCCGTATGAGACAGACCTGTTTCAATTATTCATGTGCCCCATTTCACGTTGGATTTCTTCGTTTGTATAGACGTGCCATATTATATTATATTGTGTGTGTGTATGAAGTTATATCGGAAATACTACACGTGTACAGGAAAATCGATAATGTATTCAGAACGACAACGGCTGTCGCGGACGTATATGTTATTATTATTGTCATACTGATTTACTTTAATTATATATTATATATTATTATATTTTTATATCGATGAATACGGTGGCGTCTATAAACTGACGTGTGAATTATCAAAACTAAAGTTTCGAGGTATAAATGCATCAGTTGCGATTAAATTGTTTGAATTGTTTTGTAATCTAACCTAATCTTCCCCGGTAGACTCCGGTTTATTGAAAAAAAATGCCTATTTTCGTCAGCTGATAAAATGCATTATTTTGCCGACAGTGTTTTTGCAAAATTTTATTCAAGACGCCCCCCCCCCGTAAATATATGTTCTGGATTCGCGCCTGTACCTACCTATAAATGTATTATTAAAAATGTATAATATCGTACAATTTATAAAATATCTAGTATATTATATCATTTTGATGGGAAAATGCTTCGTGGGATCGTATCCTGCAGAGGATTTTTTTCCAGAGAATTTTATACTTGCATTTAATACCTATAGGTACACGCGCGGACAACCGGAGATACATATACAGGCGCTCAATTATTGTCGTGCATATATACAATTATAATATAACATATAAACAAGTACAATGTACATTAGTGGTACATAATATGTATATATATATGTATTCAATAAAACGTGTTCGACTATACATATAATTTAGTGCATCGTTAAATATATAGTGCAGTACACACAATGTACAGACGTCGTCTTCGACGGTTTGTACACGTCGTGATTGACAATACTACATAAACACACACGCACCACCCCCACACCAATACGTACTTGTACGAGTATATAAAGGGTAATAATATGTATTTTACCCACGCGGATTTTTACGCATGCAGTCCTCCTCTTTCGTTCCCACCATTGCACCGCAAACACACAATTTAATATTTATAATAATAATAGTGTATACATATATAACGCCTCCACCGACGCATAGAAGTCGTTTATATTCGCATCCGCGCGTGATAGATTTATATAGCGCTGCAATGCACACATACCCGATCTCGGGTATAAAATATATACATATGGTTACACGTCGTCGAGCAAAGGGATCGAAACGACATTATATTATTGTATATTGCACTGTAAAATATGCTCTGCGTTCTGCAATGTATAAGTATATATTATATATCGTGAAGACCAACTTATATATAATACCATGGTTTATCATATAATATAATTCATATTTATATATAAGTTGTTCTTATTCTGTACATCGATGTCACCGCCGCCGCATAATACAACCCGACAATAGAACGCGAATCAAAAGTCACATATATGACAATATAATATAAATATATATGCTCGCTACCGACCCCGTTCTACAATAATACTCATGTGACTATGTATGCGTGTTCTTTACCTTTATTGCGATAAAAGAGATGTGGACGAGGACAGCGATTCGGTGAAAACAATAGGTATATGTATAATATATTTCTTTTATGTATAATATATATTAGTCATTTGTTTTAACTATATTATACGAGTATAAATTGTAATTTTCAAACTACAATAATTATAAGTCATCGTCAAAGGTCGAAATGAGGTTCCTGGAAAACATAACACTAAGCGAAACATATTTTACACTTACACTTTATTATAATGAGTAAAAGTATGATGTATTTTGGTCACTCGCTTTAATTTTTTTAGCATTGCTATTTTGATAATTCGGACGGTAATCGATGTAAGATAATAATTAATAATTTATTAATCTTAGGGGAACAATACGTTTTTAGTTAAAAGCCCGAATGAAATTACTTTTTTTTTCTTTTACGGAGTACGGTAAGTAATCAATAACGCATTAATTTACATCCAGACGTGTTGGCTTCGTCTTGCTATAAACATACAACAAGTAGCTCAGCAGAACTAATTTTGTGTTGTTTCTTTTATCAAATTTAAAGGTAATAAATATTAGTATTTTAGTTTTTAAACGAGTTATAGTTGTTTTTATATTTTAATTGTAAAATATTACAATTATAAAACGGCCATAGATAAAATAATAATATTTACAAATTTGTAATTCTACAAACATTGCTACAAAATTAAGATACGAATATAAATTTATGAAATAATAATGTTGTAACCTAAAATTTAATAATAGGTAAAATTACAAAAGCTTACGATACAAAATCGTTTTACTAAAAACAAATCCGCCATGTATTGTAGATATAGGTACACTTGTATACAAAAACATTTGTATAAGGTGATGGAGTCATCAAACAACTGGTGAAAAATTGTATTGACCTATATTATATAACCTTATAATAATGTGTAGTGTATTTCAGTGGCGAACTCAGGAAAACATTTTGGGCGGGGGGGAGGGAGTTTACACATTTTTTGGAAAAATATCACTATCTTTGGATTGCTGTAATATGTACGTTACATTTATTGCGCATTTCTCAGGGAATGGGGAAGACGTCATTGCGGTGATCGGACTCTGTCGATACGTATTATATATTATAACGATTTGAACCCCACTTCGTCGGTGTATCGATCAGCGGTTCTCCCTCAGTATATATTATTATAACAATATTTGTGTGTACGACATTTCACTGGAAGCTGTCTATAACATATAAGTATATTATAATATAATAATTTCAGTGGTCGTCGTCTCGCGCTTTATTTGTCCACGTACAATGTAAGTATTCTGTGTACAATATAGTTGTAAGAGTATAATATAGTACCTATGTACCTAAACCGATATTGTAATAATAATGTATGCCATTTCGTGTGACACTGTGCGTGCCGTGCGCGAGAAGAGCACCGTAGTCGGTCCTCGTTCGATCATAACCCGCGGCTGTCAAAATCCGCGATTCCCGTCCGTCTCTCGGCACGGGGGGTCGACCGCACAATATATTGCCGACTACCGCACAACATAATAATAATATACACCACGATCATTATTGCCGTTCATGTAAACCGTATTCCGGGTGTGTTATTCTGCATTATCATAATAACGCGTAGGGAAATGTGCGTGCGTGCACTGCAGTGCAGTCACAGCGAGAGTACGATTCGGATATAATGTAATATACTTGCCTACCTGCAGCATCAAAAACTATATAGTAGACATTATGCAGTCGTCAAACAGATGTTTGGCGAACGTCATCGTGGCAGTTTATTATACATATGTAGGTGAAAATACATAGTTTTCAATATATAAATTGTATGCATCAAACAGACGTATTCGGTAAGAAAAGACAAGCAACGTGTCGCGCTCCACAGCAATCTTTCACCGTGAGGAACCGTCTCTGTTTATTCAAATATAATATAATAATATGTTTATAGTCTTGTTTCTTAATATTTGTCACACTTGTGCCTAACGTTTACCTTACACTCTATATAGGACCATGTATGCTACACACTTATACTAAATGGAATATTTGATATGCTTATAATAAATTAAGTTCATTTGATTTTTTGAGCCTCAATTCGAAGTATATTATTGTATAAAATTGTATTTTTATCGCAATCGCAATGCACTGATTAACATACAAGGTGATTCACCAAGCACTCTTAACCCCCACCAGCCCTCATTTTTCGTTATTTAACATTTAATATTTATACCTATTTTCAAATTTAAGTACAACATTTTAGATCTATTCGTTCTACATTGATATTATTTTAAATTTTATAGTAAGTAGTAATATGTAGATACCTGATACAATAAATTATATTTATATTTGTAATAAATAATATTATTCTAGTTTCTTTTAGATACCTATCGAATTACTCCAACGATATAGCATAGAATATCATTTCTACTTTCTACTTTTAAGAAGTGAATCTGAAATATTATAGAAAACAGCAGGAATAATATAATAAGACAACAATTTAGTAAATATGCTATACACCTGTAACATTGCAAAAACAACAAATACGTGTATATAGCGTGCGCTCTTAATGACTTAATAGAATAATATAGTACTGCAAGACAAAAAAAAAAAAAAAAACAAAAGAAAGAAAATCGATTGCATTAATGTTTTTGCAACTATCATTAAAAAAAAAAATATTTTACTAATAAAAAAGAAAATCGTATCTACCAGGTCTTTAAATGTGGTCACATTAAATATTATTATACTTGCAAGTGCTGTGGAGTACACGCAATGTAATAATGTGATCTAAATAAAATATATATTGTTGTGTTCTCGTATATATTTATTAAACCGGAACGAAATGTGTGTGCATAAATCGTGTTCGGTTCGGCGAATTGACAAAATCATTTTGTAAAATGTTCTTTTTTTCAACTCGCGATAAATCCTTCTATTTATTTATTTATTTTTTTTTAAATCAGCACCTGCCCTGTATCGGGAAAGCTTTTTTATTCTTATCGTAACGCACATTAATTCTATATAACGTTTTTTCGTGTCCGCGCACATCCGAATTCGGCGGGATCAGATTAAATTGGCGCAGGTCGAATAATTGACATAAAAACGATTTATATTATATAGAGTAGCTCTCAAACGTAAAATGAAAAAACGAAAAACTGCAATATAACAAAACGAAAAGTATAACGACACCTTTTTCAACTAGACGATTTTTTTTCGAAAAATAAAGACTATATTAAGTAAAAAACACACCTTAAATTTTAAACATATATTGTCAACTTAACCATCGTTAACCACACATAAAATGATAAAATAGTGATCGACCACATGGCTTAAAAGTGTTCTGTAGTACAAAAAAAGGAGGAAAAATCAATTATGGGTGAATACTGATTTTTTTTATTTTATCTAAAATAGGAATAACTATAACGTTTTTTTTTCTTAAAAGATTTCATGTCAATTCTCATACTCATACAATAAGTATAATTAGAAAAATATTTTAATACATTTTAATTTAAATTAAAATGTTTACCTGTTGCTAAAGACATTTTTCTGTGTCTATCTGAGTCAATAACTATAAAATACTGACTACTACAATACGCATACCTATCGAGCGTTTTCGAAAAGTATATAAAATAATATAGATACAGTATGATCGCCTAACACTTTCTATGATATACAACTTATTTTTCCAAAATCACTTTTTTCCTGTAAGTTGTTTAAAGTAGAATTTTTTTTTTGAATTTTTTTTTTTTTTTTTGAATTTCAAAGTATCGAAATGAAATTTGGGACGAACATGGTTTTTGTGTTAATTTTATATAGTGGAAGAGTAATAGTTTCACAAATTTCGGCTTAGAAAATTTGGTAACTGATAATTTGAAAATTATAGTACTTATTCAGTATTTTATATTTTGTAAAATAATGTTGTGAGTATAATAGTATTACGTATATTTTATTGTTTTGTAAAACCCTGCATATTTAAAGATTATATTATAGTAATATTTGACTATATTTATAATATATATATATATATTTTATTAAACATTTTAGTAACTCAAAATCGTATATGAATAGTTCAAATAAGGGATGAGCACTAAGCATGCTTAGTAAATCACTCTGTATTATAGTTCATGTGTAAAAATAGCTGCAGGTTATTGTGTAAATTTAAACTACTATATAGCCGTATACTCAAGAATTTAGCGTACCAAATACAGATAGATTTATGGATTTCCTTGTACGCTTGTGTATTTTTTTTTTTTTTTTTGTAGACCATACAAAATAATAATATATTGGGTACTAATAACGAGTTAAGCAAAAAAACGTTATACATTGTATATATTGCAGGGTATACAAAATGTGAACAAAAAATATAACGGCTATGTATAAATAATATTATATAACCCCGTGAAGAAATATTTGTGGTAAAGAAGTATTAAAAAAATTATCTATTCTACAGTTCATATCTTTATGGATGCATTAAATTATGTGTCTACAATTTCTTAAACATATACTTAAGTCAATAAAACACGATATAGTTATTCATAAAGCATGTTCATTTATATTTTATTCTATAAGAATGGATTTATTCATATTCTGATACTAGATTCTACATAACTAGTATTTATTATTCCTAGACCATTTTTACAAATAATTAGAAATGTAAATATACGTATATTAATATTAATAATATTTTTAATATTTATTATTGTATTTTAGTAATTATAACTTTTGTCGCACTCATACCTTCCAAACACATTACCATGAACCAATAATTATTAGTATCTACACAAAGTCTAACAACTCAACAACTTCTCGTTCAAATTCTGATGTTATTGGGTATTATAAAATAAAAATATTCACTAATTTGAAAATATAGTCTTTAAGTACATTTAAAAATTAAAAATTAAAGTAAAACCAAATTCTTAGTAACGCATTATTGAAGAAAGTAAGGGGGTTAGCATATTTAGTGAAGTATACTCTGTATGGATAAAACGATAATCTATTGTGAATTAATGAAAAGAACATAAAATATAATATAATATTTTATTTTGTATCCGTATCAGGTCAGTATTTTTCAGACAACACATGTCAACGTGCTGCAGTAGTACTTAATATATAGCTGTGAAAACCATTATTATATAGATTTGACCGGATTCCTTTATTGAGTAAATCATTAATCGAATAAATCTTTGATTATTGTGTTGAAAAAAAATATATAAGTCAGTATAAGTCGATTTTGTTCGTTACTATTATTCTTCGACGTGTTATTGATAGACCTAGCTACAATATGTGACATTAGCCCTATTATGGAGTCCACAGGGATTAGATACTGATTGTAAAGCATATAATACGACGACCTTAACCCTGCAGTTTACTTGAACCTCTGGAATTCGTCCTTTTCGAACAATGTATAATAATATGCTGGTTGTGACCCAATGCGGATATCTCCTGCACCATGCCATAACGTACCTATTACGTGCACATATATACAGTATACACATTCGCATCACAGAGGTGACAAGAACTTAATTTTTTATGAAATTTAATGTTTTTTTCTTAGCAGAGAATATAATATATTTATGTTTATGTCATTAAAATTGTTGTATTTTACTTATTAAATATTTATTACATATTTTAATTTATTACTAATCGTTTTAGTAACAAATAAAATAATTTAAAGACATTTTTCTACATATTTGATTTGACTAAATTGTTTTTAAAAATACATAATGTTCTAAAACTGTGATACAATACACTATACAGTGTTAACATTATGGTCTACTAATATATTATTTTATTTCAGAAATAATGGTTTATTTTCCATCACATAAAACCTCATAGTTCAATTTTACACCACTATTTTATTTTGATTTGAGATTTTCCGTTAAATATATTCTTATACGTTATCCTTACATATATCTTATTACCTATGATCATGTCTTAGTAGATAGAAACTTAACATAGATTACACAGTGGCTACATATACTAACCATAATTTCAACTGGTTGATAGCTCTCTACATTTTCTTTCCTTCATTCTTATCTGGATCAGTTTTGACTGATGTGTCGAATTCTCAATAATTATAACCTAGTGAATGGTTTTTAATTGACATTAAAAATGAAAAACTAAAAACCACCAAAAAGTTCAAACGCCTACATATACATCGAAATAGTCAAATTAGTTAGAAAAATATAGGTAATACGCACAGGAAATGCTGTCGTAAACATATTTTGGTGAATTTTTCAAGTATACCTAATACCACCTATAGATTTATATAGAGTATATTTTTTTCTGTTCTAACAATTTCAAACCAACGCAAAGTGTTTAGAGCTATTTACTAACGACAAATGTTCTTGATCTCGTATCGTACAATATTAGGTATATGACGGCAAAACGCTAAAACCGAGTTTGGAACGTGCACACCGACAAGTCGCAGGCCATGCGCACGCGGCCGTAGATGAGGAGTAAAAAAAAAACAGGACTTCTTCGAGCGACGTGCGTGGACTTGGCCGGCACAATGATGGCCGTCGACCATAATAACTGCAGTAACAATAACGACAACAATAACAATAATATAATGCAGATATAATACAGTTTAATCGTCGATTATTATTGCACATACAACGAAACGCGAGCGGTAGACCGATTCGGTGCAGCGCACATTGTGTCTGGGGCGGGTACCGTTCCGGTCCATCGACATTCAGATTACCTTATATACCTACATTATAATATAGGTATATTATTTTATATAATATAGCGGCGGCCAGTGATCGATATTATCGCTGAATCGTGAAGTCCCGCGGGCAGGCCGCACACCGAATCCGTCTCGGGAGAATACCATATTAATATTATATATTCCGTATATAATATGCCTATTATATTATATACCTACAAATATATATATATATAGTATATTGTGTGTACGAAAATGAATATTATTATTATTGTTATATCGTGTCACATATTATATACATCATGGTGTAGGCATAGGTATATAAAGAAAATAACGTCTGCCGTCGCCGCCGCCACCGTTGGAGCTGCTGCTGCTGTCGAGTCATTCCGATTTTTGGCTTAAATGTATCTATAATAATAATATAACCTCATATATAATGTAGGTACACATAATGTCATTATACGGTCCAAAAGTGAGTCTCTCGCGTGTTATTATCGCAATAACAATGCGAGTATTACACATACGTTTTTCTCACTCGAAAAGGCGACAGTATAATATCACACCACTCCAGCGAGGCGCACAACCCTCCCCACCATGCACCCCACGACACAGGGCACAACACCCGGCTGCACCGAATCCGCACAATTATTATACCATTATTATATAGGTACCGTGTGCTATTATCGTATGCATAGGTATATATTATATTATTTTCATATTTACTAAACCTATGTAGGTACACAGCTCGCGTCGTGTTGTTATTGACGTTTATTCGCTTGACGTACACCCGTCCGATCGATACGATTTTATAATATTATAATATTATATCCATCATCCACCGTATACCGCGTGCCTTTATTATATTATAATATTGTAAAGGTACCTAAGTGTATTATATATGTATATAATACGTATAATATCCATAATCGAGTCGTTTGGTTCATATAATAACTCAACAAAACATGATAATTTTATTTTTTATGCTCTAGGTACCTATATGGATTTACATTATGTAGGTACTAAAAACAAAATAAGCCGAGATAGAGCCAAATTTAGTTATTATAGCCAACATAACAATTAATTACTTTATAACGATATTTCTATTTTTTTTTTAACATAAAAGAGTTTAATATCTAGTTATCAATAGTTTATTGTATCTAGAAAACACGTCAAAAAAAAAAAAAAAAAAACACATTTAACGTTAATATTATTTCAAGAAAAATATGGTTCAATATAGTGGTTATAAAAACATGCAGTATTAATACTTAGTAGATTCAGACAAATTATCATCGAAATGCAGCCATATTTTTATAGGGTTTAAAAATATCTAACGTTTAGTTTTATTCATTATAAACTCAGTTAAATTAAAAAAATTCGATATATGTGCGTGATATTCTTGGAGTTTTAGCAAACTATACTGTATAGTTAACAGTAAAACACTTATTTTTGCTTTATTTTGATGGTTTTAATTTTTTAATGCTTCTTACAAGTTTTATGTTTGTGTTACATTTTTTTTTGTAATTTTTTTCTTTGAGACGACATAGGCGATAAACTAATGAAAAGCTAATCATCTGTTTTTCTTGAGTATTGAAATTATGTCTGAAGTTAAGTATAAAATTTAATAAAAATAGTCTTTCATCGACAGAGATGAGATAATATGCGCCCTTGATTTATTAGTTTATTAAATTATGTTTGATCGGGTTTTCCTACAATTGATCTAAATTCTACAATCTAAATGAAGCGTAAGACTGGCAAATCGAAACTTATCGATATTTATCAGGATTCAATACAAATATACAATTTAATTTAAGTGTATATATTTGCTGTATTCGAGAAAATATAATAATTTTGACTAAGATATGGGATTGTAAGATTTATAATACGTACAAAATATTTGGGTTGTTGATGTTATAGTATTATCTACTACTATAGGTATATAGGAGTTTCGTGATTTATCGATCAATTTACAAATGTAGGTATAGTTCCACCGAAGGACTAAACAATTACTTGAATATTTGACGCGGCAGTTTCTCACGATAAATTACAATAAACGAGTCATGCGATAAGCACATATTTTGTTCAAAACTCAATAAAATATACGGAATTATATACGACCGTTAATATAATATTATAATAAGGAGTTAATTTATTTTTGAACTTGACGGTTATATTATGTATGTACGTGATAAAAACTAATATTTTTATTGGTTCCGCAACAATATATAATATAAGGGAGGGAAGGATTGTATAATATATATTATATTATTATATCTAACTAATTTATGGATCATTGAAAAATAATGTGAACTGAAAATAACACCCTATACAACAAAATAATAATAATAGAATGTAGGTACCTTGTTCATATAATATCACAACATCCCTCGAAAATTACTATTTATTAAGGGCTTATAATTTTACAATTTTACACGGCCGAACGGTTTTTGTTACATTTATGTTAAATTTACCGTTATAATGTCCCAACGTTAAATCGTATTGATTTTTTATTATTTTATTAGGTATATAATAATTTAATTTTTTCAATACACTCACCATAACATAATCGATATCCTTTGGTTAATAAAAATCTATATGAACATCGCACACCATACATATATATATATAATAATATCCCCATACACCTAAGTATAATTTATTCAAAACAAATTTAAATTTTAACGCAACAATCAATATTAGTTGTATTTAAAATATGGTTCCAAGGTTGAGGTTGAAAGTGTGTCAGATTTTCAAAATTTCGTTCAATTGGATGATTCTTTAAGTAGGTATATAAGTATTATTATTATTAAATCGTATATTTTTTTTATGTAAGTTTAGTTATAACTTATTTTTATAGTTAAATTGTATATAATATGATAAATTATTGGACGAATTTGACATTTTATATGGTTCACAAACATAATTTCACCAACATTGGTTACTTTAATTATTGAATTTTTCCGTGTCAGTTGATCTAATTTTGGTAAAAAATAAAAATAAACTGTTTTCTTCATAGTATTTCATCTACATTGAAAGGTATAGAGTAGCTATTTGTAATATTTATATACAATAATGTATTGTTACGTTAAAATAATTATAAATTAGTAACAGCTGATATTCAACTGATAGTATAGCAAGTAGAGGTCTTTTAATGACGTTCATAATTGAATAACCAATTGGACATTATCTTTACTCTCTCTATATATTTGCATCGAAATAATAGGTACCAACACATATAGTATAGTTTTTACCAAAAAATATTTTATTCTTAACCTTTAAAATAATTGTGTTTTATTAATTACCTATCGAATAACTAATATATTATTTATTGCATCGTTATGAACGTTTTAAATTCCCACAAACAATACATATTTATGTTTATGTATTAAGTATTATAATTTTCCAACAATTTAGGTACCTCATCTTTACACCTTTAGTGTAATGCTTTCTCTCAAATTGATAATTACATAGTGGTACTGTCTTATAGACATAATATTATCACAAATTATATTACGAAACTGATTATAATTATTGGAGTATAAAATAAAGTTTCGTGTAATCTGAAATAATAAAATTATTATGTATTATAATAATTCATGTTATTTTTTTTGTAACTTTTTTTTTTACTGTTTGTATTATTTGTACGCATACATATTTTAACCATTCCCCATATTTGTGGAATTAAAACTGCCTTCCTAACATCCCTATCTGCCCTTCTTCCACTTTGAACACCTCTTACATACCCATATGTATGTTACACGCGTTTTGGATGTTTCTGTTTATGTTGTATAGGTTTCAGTACATACTCGTAATATGACATATGTGATATTAGGTGGTGATCTTCTCTCCGATATGCCTGGACACCCGCAAGATCACATAAATCTAACAATAATATGTATATAATAGTATTATAGTAACACTTATATTATATACCTGCCATACGTACTATATAATTATCATTGTCATGTGCATGCAGGTTATGTGGGTGAGTTATTATATTATGCGTTTCTTTATGAGTAGGTATACCTATAGTATGGCAAACGGACACACGCCGTGCAGTGGTCAAATCAATATTGTCGCCGCGCTATACATAAACACGAAATAATAATATACGATCGGTGAAATATGTATACTCGTATGTATATAATATATTATATAATATATAAGATAAACAGATAATAATAATATGAAAAAATCAAAAACGTGTTTCTTTACGAAGTTTTGTTACAGTTTTCCAGAATTTATTATTAAGGTCGTCGTGCCTATATACGATTCTGCATGTGCCCTTATATTATCCGCGCGGTGTAAATATAATAATATATACACATATATGCGATACATACATTCAAATTTTGACAAATGGGTTGTACCTACCTGAATTTCGGGTAACGCGCATTCCGATCATTATTTTACATTGAGTATTATGAAGAAAAAAAATAACAATAATAATAACCCGCTGACAATTTTGAACGGTATAAAGGCAATAATATAATAATATAATATACGTACGCCCTCATTCTCAGTATAATACACATAATGGGATTAAATGGGTATGTACGTATAGAGAGATACATCACTCCATCATACGAGTCATTCAGAAAATCGCATATCAGCTAGGTAGTTCTTTTGTGTTTCGACTTCGCAAGACCAGTTTATTATCCCTGATTGTTATTATATTATATAAGTATATAAAAAAGAGTAAATATCTCATAGGAAAACTAAACGAAATCACGATGTGAATGACACCGCTCTTTATATTATATTAATTGGTAATCCATGGTATACATTTTGATTGCAAGTACTAGGGGTCAAGTTGGAATTTTTAATTTAGACCTCTCCAAAGTACTAATAATATTCAACTCTTAAAGAAAAAATTCTAACTATTTATCGTGTACCTGTACTTTATACAGGATTAAATAAACAAAAACAAATAAATCTTTGTACAATCAAAAACAACTAACTAAGTATATATTAGAAGGATCATTAAATCTCAAATGTACTATTGGTATATTTAATAGTATATAATATTTTCTTAATAATATCTTAACTATCTAAACTAATAACTAACATGAAGATATCGTATTATATTTAAAAGTATATAAGTGGGTACCGTTCCGCTGTACATAGGTGTCGAGTAGTAGGCGAGTGCTGCAACAACAATAAAAACAATTAAAAACCACAGAAATTACATTGTAACTCATGTGTGTAAATATGGATGATATATTGAAATACGGATGGGTATGTTATTATTATTTAATAATTAATAATAAATAAATGTTTAATTAGCTTCCCATGGTCTCTTTAACTCTAATACTAGAATAAAACAGCCATAAACTTCGTTGTTTTTTGTATAAAACAAACGGAATTTGTATGATCCAAAAAAAAATGTCTTTGGAAAATTGGCTGAAGAGAAAATAGCGGTATCTAGTCCAGATAATTTATAAACACCCTGAAAAATATAAATCATATGTTATTCTTCATTATATTATAAATTATAAATACATTATTTTATTCAATAAATAATATTAAAATAAAGATTGCTAATATTAATCATAAAATTGGAAATTTGGTAAAGTATAACTGTAAACTTTAATCTTCTTCAACGAATGTCTAAAATACCTAAAAAAAAATTTTTGTGAAGTTTTTTTTATCTAAATTAACTACTTTCTAATTTATATTATGTTTCAAAAGTTCACACGTGAACCATTAGTTTTTAAGGAAATCTTACATAAAATAAAAAAAAAATACCTCATTATTAGTCACAATATGTTATTTACATATAGGTTCTATTTTAACAAGTGTACTGTATTACAATATTAGAAAATATAGAAAATAATATGTTATACGAACAAAGACTAAATTATGTGTTTCAGTTTTTATAAAACAATTTAATACCCTGGGTATAGGACAAGTTGCATTGTAGATACCTCCGCCGTCCATTACTTGAGTTCAAGTTTCACCCAACAACTTTTTGAGTGACGAACAAGCCTTCGGGTGTTTAAATACAAATGCATTGTCCTTCCAACCACAAATAAAATCCTTTACTGCCATATTGATTTCTAACTATAAAGTAATAAAATGTTTTGACTAAAATCAAAATATCAATTAAAACACATTTTTTCATAATTTATCAAATTTGGAATTAAACTTACCTATATTGTATTTGGATAATTTGCGTGAAGTAAATTTTAAAAATTATATAATTATATATACATTTTGAATTAAATATATGTGTATATAAATGTACTTATTTTTTAATAATATTAAGTTTCAGTTTGAATTACTTATAAGTAACTTAGTAATAAATTGTTATACATTTACTATATAAATTCAACATTTAATATTTAATATTTGTTTATATAGCTCTTATGAGAACTTTATTGGAATATTGTATTCAATTTTCAAGTTTTTTATCCGAGTAGAATTATAGGTGTTTTAGACAGTTATAAAAAAACATAAGATCATGAATATGTGTTACAGAAAGTTTTAAAATATATTACTGATCACATTACGAGTATGTCCTGATCTAAGGGAAAGGATGAAATATAATATTGTGTTCGTATAATAATTGTTTAACATTGAAACGTTCGAATATGTATCTTTTTTATACCTAATTACACTTTATCACTGAAATAAACTTTCTACCACATAATGCAAAAAAAAGCTTTCTACATTTTATTCTGTTAACAAATTTTATGTTAAACAGTTACATTGCATATAATGAACTAAAAACTACTGACTAGTCTGCCTGCCGACTAATCACAAATTCATGAGCAAGCCTTCCAACATAATATTACAAACAATAGATATATTTAATAAAAAGTTGCATTATCTTTACTTTTTTATTTTATTTTTTTAAAAAAAAAAATGGAATACTGTGAATCTTTAATTTCGATCTATCTAAAGTACAAACTTGATCTAATTTGTTATTCAAATAGGAATCTTAAAGTTAAAAATCAAAAAGTGTTTATATCTTATAAATATATACAAAAAATACATGTATAGTATATACCATAGTAAAATGTATCTATTGGTCCATCCATAAACTACTTACAGTAATAGAATCATCAACTTCAACGTAATTTGTTACATTTCCCTTGATTTCTGTGGTATTAGCAGACTTTTTGCTCAGGTAAATATTAATTTTAAATACAATTTATCATTTGACAGAATAGAAACACAACGCGTTAGTCCTAAGTAATTTACTCGAT
This sequence comes from Aphis craccivora, assembly GCA_009835225.1. Classification (NCBI taxonomy): domain Eukaryota; kingdom Metazoa; phylum Arthropoda; class Insecta; order Hemiptera; family Aphididae; genus Aphis; species Aphis craccivora. The sequence goes on from VUJU01000881.1 coordinate 72,678, forward strand.
ATTCGCCCTGAAGAAATATATAAAATCGTTTTGATGAGCATCATATAATATTTAAAAATATGATTGTTGCCAATGAAACAAATAAGAGAATTTATTTATTTAAAAACAATAATTACGTAGATAGGTACTTACAAACGGCAAATTTGGTAAAAACAAAGGCTTATATGTTTCTGAATTTACTAAATTTAAAGAAAAGCTAGATTGATTATTAAAAACTTGAACATTTTTGCAATCTTTGGTTTAAAATATTTTAACTACACAATTAATAACACAGTGTATTGGTCTACAGTTTTTCAGTTAATCATTATTGATTGACCTCGAATTCAGTATTGTTATTATTGATAACTTGAAAAGATTATTAATTACACAAAAAATTATGTTCATTGGTTTTTTTATATACAATATATATTTTTAGTATATGATGCAAGCTATTATTCACATTCATTAGTATATATGCTTGTTGAATAATATCATTCCTGAATCTAAAAATGATTAATTTAGTTTGATACACGCATTATTAAAAAATTGATGTTTTTTTATACTGGTAACGATGGTCATACTTGGAGCGTCAATTTTTTTGTTACATGAATTTAAATTTTCAGTAACATTTGATTTCACAAAAAAAACACAGATGGGACATACATCATATCATATCCATTATGATCATCGATGCAACGATTTTTTCGGACACTCATAAAACACAATCAAAACAGTGACTAAGCATAAGATTCTTATCAAATCTCTAGATAGAATTCTGAATATATAAAAAAAAATTCCATTTCAATAATATTAACTGATATTATTAATTTCTATTATAAATTAATGTTTAATCCATTTCCTTAGGCTGCTTTACTTCAATAAGTAAACTTAAACAACTATAGACTTCATTGATTTTTGTATAAAAAAAAAAGTTTTTATGTTCTATTTTAAATATCTTTTGGAAATTCGCAGATTTTCCATTTTTGCTGTGTCTTTAGTTACTGTGTAAAATCTGTTAAAAAATGGGTGTTATAAGTGTTAAGTGAGTAACTGTAATAGATTTTTTAGATATTGTGTCGTAATTGAATTCTATGATAATATAATGGTATTGCATTATATTATTGCATACGTATTACGAATAACGATTCAGAGACTGTTTATGAGTCTATGTTATTACCTAAGTATAATTGCTCATAAATTAATTTATTTTTCTGTTATTGTCATCTACAGTAATGGTAAAATTAATTCTTGTCACTAACATTGCATTTAAAATGTTATTGGTCATTTTATGTATAAAAATAGTTATTTAATCTATACGTTTTAAGTACTCATGAATAACATTTTAAAATAACAATAAGATAAATAAAAATTATATTTATCGTTTATATTTTTAATTATAGCTATATTTAAAATTATATACATGTCTAAAAAATGTATTGTTTATTTATAAAATTTAGTTTCAGTATGAATTACTTATGAGCAACAAAACAAAGAGGACTCATGTGGAATCTAATATTAGGTATTCAATTTTCAAGCTTTTTATCCGAATACAAAAGACGTTACCGATGTTTATAGAAAAACATATTATGTCCTGATGTTGAGGTTTATTTATTTATACGAACGAGGAATTAAAAGAATAATGGTTTATGATAGGAAAAGCACGTAATATAATTTTTAGTTTGAATAATTGTATTAATTGTATTAATATTAACATGTAAATGTTTATATTTATGAACATCGCCTGCTACGTCGCTAGCGAGATTATCTTTTACTTTATCACTTATATCACTGAAAAGAAAATTCAACCGAATAACGCAAAATACGCTGTCTACTCTTTATTCTGTTTCAAGAAACAATTTTACGTTTCGATAGAAAGTTAAGTATAACATTTAGTAACTAAAAACTACTGACAGGCCGCCGTCCCGTGATGATAACAATCAGCAAGTATCGGATGTACGTGTGTATGGATTTTCAGGGAAGTAAAGAGGTAGGCAAATCGAAATGCACTTTAATAGGTAAATACATAAGGATGAGTTATTATGTTCGATTCTTGTTATCAATGGTGGCTACCTAGACCAATAATAAAGTATGTTATATTATTTATCATTCAATAAAAAAAATTAATTTTATGTTTAATTGTTCAACATATAAAAAGAATTGTATATAATATTACATTATAATTATAAAATAATATAACGAAACTATATTATAAATCACGTTTATAATTGTTTAAGAAACTAAAATAAATAAATAATAATAAATAATGGTAATCATGTGTCGTAATAAAAATAAATACTATTAATTACTATTAATAAGACAAGAAAAATAAAATTACAATGTCACTCAAGTGTATAAAATATATGTATAAATATATGTATTATATTAAAACATGTTATTATCGCTTAACAATAATTATTTGTTTAATTGTTTTCCCATGGCCTCTTTAATTCTATAACTAAAATAGTACAGCCATAGACTTCATTGTTTTTTGTAAAAAAAAAACGAAATTTGTATACTCCATAAAAATATGTCTTGGGAAAATTGACTAATGAGAAAATATCAGTATTTATTCCAAGTAGTTTATAAAGACCCTGAAAACATAAACGATACCTATATTATTTTTCATTGTGTTATAAATCATACATATAATGTTTCATTTAATAAACCACTCTAAAATTGATTATTAATATCCAAAATAAAATTGGAAAAATATAATAAAATATAATAATATTTAAATTTGATATGGGTATAATATTGTACATTTTAACTGAAAACTATTGTTCAATAAAATTATTAAAAGAAAAACAATTTTGTGTGGTGATTGTTTTATCTAAACGTTCTGAACCAACTCTTTTCTAATTTATATTATTTTTAAAAAGTACTTACACATTAATATTATAATATATCTTTCCAAAAATTAAAAAGTACCTATTAAGGAAATTTTACGAAATAACTTATTTATTATAAGTAATGATACATTTGCAAATTACCGTTTTAAAGAGTATACTACAGTCTACAGTATATAGGTAATTAATAATTATTAATTTTAAATTAAAAATTTAGACTTTAATTATTAGACTATGTATTTAAGATTTATAATGGTATTTATTTATACACTTTTATACCACGGGAATAGGACATGTTGCATTATTGATTCCTACACCTTCCATTATATGAGTCCAAGCTTCACCAAAAAACTTTTTGAGTGACGTGCAAGCTTTAGGTTGCTTAAATACAACAGCATTATCCTTCCAACCACCAATTGAGTCTTTTACCGCTATATTGAATTCCAACTATAAAGAAATAAACTATTTTAACAAAATTTAACAAATTCAGAATTTAACGATTAAGGTTTTAAAATTAAATGACACATTTAATTTCAATGAAAAAAAAAAATAAATATTTTATTTAAAAGTTTAGAGTTTCATCAACTTGCAAGTTACTTTATTATATAAAACTATAGAAAATATTTAATACATTTACATATAATGTAAAAGATATTTTATAAAAATATGATAACAATGCCATCATTTAACTCTAAAAACGATAAGGAATAAAATGATAAAAGAATACCACTACGTCAATACACCATATTTCTAAAAGTTATACAGTTAAAATACTTAATTTATAAACATTAAAATATTATAGTAGTTCGTAAGCCTTGGTATAATTAATATATTATTTCTAATAAACTACAACTGAACATATTTAAAAGAAAAAAATCTTTTTCAATATTTCAATGAAATGTTTCAAGAAGAGTAAAGTTTTCAATTTTGAAATATTTTAAGTGATATACTATGTTATGATATTTAGATATTTGTGTGAAATACATTTTAAATTTATAATAATTTTTATATTAA
>VUJU01000882.1:0-76466 GCA_009835225.1 Aphis craccivora
ATCATCTAAACAAAATATGTACCTAGCGTCTGTCGTCTATTATTTGAAATTTCTTATAAATTGTAATCGAAGAACCGTATTATATGTTTTCAAAATTTAAAATAATCATATATTATTAACACCCAGTTATTTAATACCTAGGTACTATTCTTCTATAAGTTATAACGGTATTTTATATACCTAGGTACACTTGAGTTACCTACCAACCTACCTACCTAATTTATTTAGTAGGTAATTTCTAGTTTCTACTTTGAGCCCCAGTAGGTACCTACTACCTATTCAAAAATCAAAATAACTAATAAACGTGTACGTACGAATTAAAGGTATCAACCCTAAAAATTCACTTAATTACAGAATGATTTTTATTCCATAAGCCAATAATTAATTCCAGAACCATAGGCGTAGGGTGATCAAATTTGATGGGGGGGCTTTATCCCTTCCGGGAAGAGACATTTACGAGTTTTTGGGAGGCTATGATTCAAACTGGGGGGCTAAGCCCCCCGCCAACTACGCCTATGTCCAGAACTATAAAAAATTTTGAAAATATTAATTTTTTATCGTTTTATTTTTTTGAATGATAAAATATATTTTTAAATTCATATTCTGAAGCAAAATATTTTTTGGTCTATTTCAATGTAGGTACCTAATGTACCTATCTACCCATACAAATTTAAACTCGGAAATGTAGTTTAAAAGTTATAACTTAGTAAGAATTTAAACTATTTAAAGCATTGGTGATCGGATTGATGGGATACGAGGATACCCCTCAAAATGTTGACCTTCTACTCTGCTTATCTAAACTTTAAATACTAATTAACTAATTAAGTTATAAGTAATAACTCATCAACTACTAGTGCGATTATGCAAATTTCAATTTGTAGGTATGTATTAAAATATTCTGCTTCAGAATATGAAATTAAAAATATATGTAATCATTTAAAAAACTAAAATGGTAATGATAAAAAAAATATTGTTTTATTTCGACTATAAATCATATAAAAGAAATATTTTCAAAAATGTTAATAGTTTTTAAATTAATTAATCAATTAGTTATTCATGATAGAAGAAAGGAATGTTCTAGTTTTGTTATCAAATAATTATGGGTACTCATCTTTATCGGAAATCCGGTAGGTATATTAAATAGGTGGTACCTATACATAATATATATTTTATAGGATTTAAAAAGTGATACAATGCCCCTTCATAGTTATTCTTGCAGCAATTTAAAAATATCAAGAATAGACACATACTTTACTCTATAGCCTTATAGGTAATAGGTGAATAGTTAAAATTCAAATTGTCCATCAATTTTACACAGAATTAACTTTTCATATCATTTAACTGCAACAGTTTGTTGACTTTATTAAATTTGAACCAACTGTAATATAAATAGATTTCAATTTTTTTATTATCTATTATTAAAATTAGTGTGGAAAATGAATAATTATTTTCAGCACATAAATATATAATTAGTAATTACAAATTCATTTAAAATATTTTGTTTAATACTTTTCTGTAGACATTCTGCATAATATAAATAATGGGAAAAATTAAAATTATTTTATGGTTAAACTTGCCCTTCCTAGTTCCTTGTTTTTCACCAATGGTGACATTGTGTTAATATTTATCTTACATTTAAAGCCTTAAAGGTACAAGCCACATGCGCGATGCGCATAAGGCATAACTAGGAAAATTTGAAAGGATAAATTCTGACAAGTATTTCTTATTTAAAGATTGAAATTTGAAAGTGTATAAGTTTTAGGTAAAAACACCAAGTAATTTAAAATAGTAAATTATACTATTATAGTTTAATATTTATTAATTATTACACAACAAGATTATTTTGGAATCTTTACTATAATAGATGTCTAGAATACTCCATATTTATTGTAAATAATAATAATTTAATATACCTACATCTAGACATCTATTATAGTAAAGATTCCAAAATAATCTTGTTAAACCTTTATAAATGACTATCTTCAGTTCGGCATTGTATTTTAAAAACAATACATTTTGTTTTCAATTATTTTCACTTAATAATTACATCAAATTAAACTTTTTCTATTTTATTTTATGTCTCTCGTTAAATTGTATATATTATATTATTATAATTTATGCTTTCGTGATTTTCAAAATATATAAATCTTATCACATAATGAATAGTTTAATTGTAAATAATCATAAACAAATCAAAATTATTTTTACAAAAGTACTAAAATAGTATCATTATTAATAATAAAAAAGTGTTTTACAGGATTCAAAAAATATATATGCTAATAGTTTTAAGACACTTATTAATATTATGTTTGTTTTGAACTGCACAAATTACTTTCAATTTAAAACACACGTATTCTGAAAAAAAAAAAACGAAATATTATATTTGAATTTACAGTTAAATTGTCAATAAATAACATTAAATTAAGCATTTAGAATAATTTTTTTATAAATATTTTTATAATGCAGTATTTCACTGATATTATACAATAATTTCAAGAAAAAATATTTCAATCAAAATGTATTAGGTACTTAGGTATATTTATTTAGTATGAAAGTTTAATTCATTTTAAGTTTCATGTCGGGTTCCATAAAAAAAAATGATTAATTTAATGGACCAATAGGCAATAACAGTCCACAGGCTACTAAATTATGGACCATTGGCTCAATATCGATTCATTAAATGTTTAGTGATTATTCTTGCAGCCTGAGATAACTATGTTGTCACAAAAAGGAACATTCAAAATGACAAATCTTGAAAAATCTATAAAACTTTTTGTAATTTGAGTATATTATTACTAACTCAGCTGGATAGTATACAAAGTAATGGTAAACACTTAACATAAGATAAACATAAAATAATACTTGTGATAGTTGGAATAATAGATTTAAGTACAAAGTGAGGATTGTAATTTTGAAAATTTTGTTTTAAAAAGTAATGGTTAAGTGTCAAATGGATATGTTTATAAATATTTCCTAAATAACCCATATACCCATAAGGATTAAGGATCTCTGTGGAAAAACTGTATTTTATTCAATCAAAAAATAAATAAATAAATAAATAAAAATAATCACATTGATTATACTATCTATATTTAAAGGTAAATATTAATAGACTTTAAACAACAAAATATGGCTATTTTGGAAGCTTCAAAAAACAAAAAAAGTATATTTATACATTTGATATTGTTGATTATGGTATTAAATTAAATGGGATTTTTTTCTATAGATTTCTCAAAAAGATATCCCATTATAAAATTTGTATTCACTCCAAAGAGGTATAGTTTACATATTTCAGATAATTTTCAAATATACTATATAGTAATTAAAATATAATTAACTTGCTTCTTGGTCTTTCTTATCACTCACAAAAGAAGATTGTCCAAATATTCATTCTTTATCTTATATACTTTTTATATTAGTACAGCATATTTTTTAATCCTCACCAAAACAATTATATTATTTTAGATTTTCCTCAAAATGCCTTGAACATCGGATGGTGCTAAATCAAAAGGAGTCAGTTTTTCTTTATTTAAAAGAGTACTATCAGCTCCACTTTTAATCAATAATCCAGCTTCTTGAACACGTCCCTCTTCACAAGCTAAGTGCCTAGAAAAAAAAAGGTAAACATTAAAAATCAAAAGTTGGTTATTAAAAATCAAGAATTTATTATTTATACAGTGGTGTATTTCCATAACTGTCTTTAGCATCTACGAGTACATCACAGTCTAATAAAATTTTTAGTATTGCCGTGTTTCCTTTTGATGCACATCTGTGTAATGGTGTTGCGCCTCTATTATCAGCTATATTAACATCAGCGCCTCTTGATACTAAATATCTGACAATCTAAATAATTATATTTTGAATATTTGTTTGCATAACAATTAAATATACATTAATTTTTAATGTTTAGTATTGACTTACTTCTGTCCAACCTTTTGAAGCTGCATATTGAAGTGCAGAATGTCCTTCTTGATTTTTTGCGTTAATATTTACTCCATATTCTATAAGAGTTTTAACTATATCAATACGGCCACCTGATGCTGCCAATATAAGAGGAGTAGTTTGCATCTGAATGAAATGACAATAATTTTAAATTTATCTTTACATATTATATAGTTTATATATTTACGTCATCTAGAGAATCTTCTGGTTGACCATTTTCGAGAAGATATCGTACAAGTTGATCATGGCCCCCAAGTGAGGCCCAATGAAGGAGCAAACGATTGTTCTAAACATGTAAAAGAATAAAAAATTGGATAATTAGTTAAAAAATAAAGTAAAACTTTATTATAATTACATTTAAACAATAAATCTATTTTAAAAATGTTTGAACACTAAAATTATAATCATCATAATTCATAATATTACATACAACGTCAACTTCTTTTAACAGCCTCAAATGCTCTTCGACTGCTTTCATAACTTGATCGATATTACCTTTATATGCATCTTCAAAAGCTTTTTCTTTTACCTTTTCAAAATCCATAATTTAATAGTCTACTAAAATATTAAATAATAATAACTTCTCCTCTGCGATGATTTTAGTTCAGTAGTATTTGATGACCACTTGCCACTTAGTAGTACTGGCTACTGAATAAGTTTATAGCGTTCGTACTCAAAGCCACTAATCTCTAGTCTCTACGTTCTACCGTATTGATATACTATACTATAACTATTCTATTGACTATTCTTCATTTTAACTTGTTTTACGCACAAATATGAAATAAGTATAATACATTAATACATTCCTAGCTGTCGGATTGTAAAAGTGTAAAAGTGTAAAACATGATAATGCAATAATTCAAATTGAGATAATATTGTTAGTAAAATAGTATTGTTAGTATTGTCGTAAAATATATTATGGAACAACCATTTTTTGGAACAAAAGGTAGTAATCCCGAATCCGTATCCCGTTTATGCGCATAGATAATATTATCTATGTTTATGCGTACATTATTATCGTACAAACCTTATCAATATTAATGATTGACCAGCCGTGAGCCGAGGCCCGATCGGCGATCACTCCACTGGCTGTTCTGCTTGTTCATTAATCATTTAAACACGTGATGTGCTTAAAATTTTTTTTAGTTATTTTTCAAATTTAAAATTCTAAAATATGAGTGATCGAAAACTGTAGGTGTGCGATTCAGTACGAGTGAATGGTATATTGTTCATTTATATCCCTGGTAAGTACAATGGTTTTTTAATTGAACATTTACTACGCTTATAAATTTGCATATTATTTGATAATAATAATAAAAAAAACCCGCTAAATTAAATATATTATAATATATATATATAATATTCGTGTGTGCATACATACAATGGAAGTTTTTTTAAATTTTTAATTATAAACCTGACACTGTCCCCAAGTTCATTATTTGTTCTCATTTGTTGCCAGAAACTACCAGTCACGCCATGGTAGTCCAGAAGAAAGAAAGCGTGTTCAACACACTCAACGAATGCGAAGTGGAAGATATCACTTTAGAGTTTTTCTACAAACCTCATACCATAACTCTATTGATATTATCAATTGTTGGTGTGATTTTTATGTCCTTCATCCGAGATGATAAATTAATTGATAGCAATATCTGCGCTGGAATCTGGTGTGTGATATTTTTTTTGCTACTTGTATCTCTATTGGCATTCCCAAATGGTCCTTTTGTAAGACCTCACCCAGCAGTCTGGCGAATGGTATTTGGACTTAGTGTTTTATATTCGTTAACATTGTTGTTTTTATTATTTCAAAAATATGAAACAATTAAAGGAATGATATTATGGCTTGATCCTAATCTAAAAGATTTCCGAATTGATATGGATAAAGAGTATGGTGTTAATTGTTCAGATATTACTGTGGAAAAATTTTGGGCACATTTGGATGTATTTGCTGCTGGTCACTTTTTTGGTTGGGTGTCAAAAGCAGTACTAGTAAGGCATTATGGAATATTGTGGTCAATGAGTATGATGTGGGAATTTACTGAAGTGATGTTTTCTCATTTATTGCCAAATTTTAAGGAATGTTGGTGGGATGCATGGATTTTAGACGTCCTACTTTGTAACGGATTTGGTATATGGGTTGGAATGAGAATTTGCAAAATGTTAGAAATGAGAGACTATAATTGGCCTGGTATTAAAGATATTGATACAACTAAAGGTAAAATCAAGCGAGCTGCACTACAGTTTACACCAGCTAGTTGGACACAAGTTCGATGGCTAGATCCAAATTCATCATATATGCGCTTTTTTTCCGTGTGCCAAATGGTAATTATGTGGCAAGTATCTGAACTGAATACATTCTTCCTGAAGCACATATTTGAAATGCCACCATCACATCCATTAGTTGTTGGCAGACTTTTCTTTCTGAGTATAGTAGTTGCACCATCCACTCGACAATATTACACATATGTGACAGATCCTAATTGTAAAAGACTTGGGACACAGTGTTGGGTCTATGCAGTCATAATGGTCACAGAATCACTGTTGTGTATAAAGAATGGAAAAGAACTATTTCAGCAGACTGAAATTTTTAACATATCAGTATGGTTGATGATCATGCTATTTTTCTCCGTTGTCAGTGTTTTGGGTTTTTGGCAGGCTGATTGGTTAACGGGAAAAAAATATGATGCAGACGTTGTTCCAAATTCAATTTCAAATGACAACAATGTTGACGAAGATTACAAAACCGGCAAAAACAAAACACTTTAAATTTATTTGTCCAAGTAACGTTGATTAGTAGATGCCAAATATTACATAAATACCTATTAGAATCATTAAATGACATTACAAATTGTTAGCTCGATATATGTGACCTATTCCTTAAAATAACTATTTTGATATTTATTTATTTAAAAATGGGACATGTATATTACCTTTATGAGTTCTTTACTATCAGATCTTGTATTGTTATTAGTTATTGTAATAACCTTATGATAAAAGACTTATTTAAGCCTAGTCACCTTAAGTGTATTTGTTATTACCTATTTTAAATCATTTTTCTTTAAAATGCTATGGTTATTTATTGTGATAAAAATATCAAGTACTGAAATTGTAATATTGTGTGTTTAGTGCATAAATAAGTTACTCGAACTACTCGTTTGTACTTTTTTTTTTTGGTGTGACTATATTGATTTTTAAATGTTCCATAATATTAAATAAAATTCATTGATAAAATAAATGTTTTGTAGAATAATAATAGTATATTATATTATTATTGTAAATACTATAATATCTAAGTTTTGGACATATTTTATTTAAATGTTTGCTCATAGTAGTATAGTTAGTGTATTAAAGACTAAGATATAGTCTTTTAGTGCCATAGTATTTAAATTATTATTCTATATTAATATTTTGTTTGCACTTTAAAAATATAAATGGATATTATTTTGAATATTACATTTAAATTGTTATACTTATTTTTTTTATCTTTTTTAAATGTCATATATTTCTCCACAATGGCACAATATTATATAATCAATAAACCAAATAATCATGATTTAATTAATATTCAGAAACATAAAAATATAATATAAAGGGATAAAAATTATTTATTTCATCAGAAATCAAATCTTAAGCTACTCTTTTAGCAGACATAATTGTATACTATTCAGATAATAAATTTAAATAGTAAATAAATAATGTGTGTACAACTAATTGACAAACAATCAGCTATCATAGTTCTACAAATAAAACAATATTGTATTTTATTTTCAAAATTATTATCATAATTCACATAAATCATGTCAATACAGTTGCAATTTAATTTAAATAAGTAATCACTAATAATTAATATTTTTATTATCTCATGCTTTATGACTTGATAGCAATTTTGATTAAATTTATTATTCATTTTAGACATATATTAATATATTATACATACTTTAATTAATTATACTTCTTATCATATATATTATTATGGCTAGTTTTCATATAATATGTAATTAATAATTATAATTAAAATTAAAACTATAAACATGTAAAGTTTTTTTAAAAAAATCACACTTATATTATTAGACATTTTTTGTCAAGTACCTGTTCTCAAATATTATGTTTTAAGTCAAAACATTTTTAATACTTTTATTAATTGTTTAATGTTATCTTATAGTGCTATTATATTATATATACTTGTTTAAATATAACCAATTACCAGCTTATCTTGTATAATATAATGTGGCATTTATGAGTACAATTTCAACAGATTTTTTTTTTATTATACTTGGACTGCTAGTATACATTATAATAATGTTCAGTATCATATAGTATTGGGAGGCTCGAGCCAAAATTATGAAGAGGCTTGCTATAAAATAAATTGTTTTTACTGATTGTTTTTAAAATTAAATTATACTTAAATAGTTAAATGTTTTGTTATCTAGACATTGATTCTGATATCATATTGCGTAATACAGCATGGCTCTAACTTTATAACTCTAATAGTGTTGCACTCTTGGTAGATTTTTGTGTTAAATTATATACATTTAAATTTTTTATTTTTTTTTTTATTCAATAAATTATATATTATATACATTACAGTAATATAACCCTCAATAGTCAATATGAATACAAAAGTATATTGTTTTTGTAAATCTATAAATTACAATCATACAATTACTAGCAACTAGCTATATATATTTTATTTATTTTTAATTTAGTCAAATTTAAAAACAACTGTGATGGTAGTATAATTTTGTAAGTTTATTTAAACATTCAGAAAATTGTAATTATTTCATATTTATATATTACATTATTCTTATAATTATGACTATACATTATTTACAGAAATTATATAGGTAATATATATATATATTATATCAATATATATGTTTATTATTTACAATTACATTATACACTATACATAATACAATTTACTTGATGGAATCATAATGAATTATTTTTATCAAGTATAGTTTAATTATTCTCTAGTTCCGTCATAACTTTTTTTAACCATTCTGTATAATAAGACACTCGTGTATACACACCAGGTCTATTTTTTTTGCCGCATCCATCGCCCCACGATACCACACCTGTCAGTATAAACTTTCCTGAAAGAAAAAAAGACTTAATTATGTCACACCAACTTTTTTATTTAAAAATAAATGTTTAATCACCCTACAATTCTATTTTTTCATTTCGTATCAAACCTATATTATTAGATCGAGTTAAAATTTAGTATTGACTACTGTCTTCCTTAAATACTTAATATTTTGATCCTTGGAAAATTAGAACTTACCATTCACTTGACAAGCCAGAGGCCCTCCGGAATCGCCTCCACAAGCGTCTACTCCGCCTTCTAAACTGCCCGCACACAACATACTGTCCAATATGAACTGGTGTCGACCTCCATAAACATCGTCGTGTCGGCAAGTTTCCAAATCCAACAGGGGTACTGACGCGGCTTGCAAAACTTTAGGTAAACTGGTCATGTCGTCTTCTAAAAACAATAGGTGTTTAAACTTTCACAGATTCAACGAGACACGCCGTTCAGCCAATTATACGTTAATATTTATGATTACTTACGGATTACCTACGAATATTCGGAATATTGTCTTACCTATAATGTAAGACTTAGGTACATATTATAGTCGTATTCCGATTCCCGATGAGAGGGCGAGGGATTCAAACTTTACATTGACATTTCTTTAAGAATTAGGCCATTAGTAAATTACGATCATTAACCCCCCCCCTACATTTTTCCAATCTGTACGAGACTACGATACTTCATTTAAAATACTTTTCATATTCTAATCATTTTTTATCGATTTTCCACTTGACTTTTTTTTTGTGATAATCTTCACTGTTGCATTTACTTTTCTCTATGTTTTTATTTTTGTGTTCTATTTTAGGTAGATACATAGTTTTTTATTCTCACCAGAATGATCAATCACGTTCTAACTATTATAAAATATCAATTCTTCCCAATCTATAAATATGTACAATGTACATACGTTGGCAAATATTCGTTGTTTGTATAAAACATGAAAATTCCCATTAAAAAAATGGACGGTGTAGTCTTTGAAATGTCCAACTAGATTTCGAAATGTTGAATTAATTTGACGAATGTTGACTCTCGGCAGAAAGCTAATAATTCTGCCGATTATGATGGTGTCCCCATCCCCTCCATTTATAATCACCCATCAATTCGTTTCTAAAAAAATCTACTTTTTTGTGTAAAAAAATACAATTTGTTTTAGTTATTAACCTACTACATTAAACTTTTAAATTATTTGCTCGGTTGTTATACATATTCGACTTTTTAGTGCAATACGCAGTCACACAAGAGAACTTGGATGTTAATCTTAAAGTGAAAAATATAGTTGAGTTTGAGTAGATAAAAACATACGTTTTTGTGCTCCCCAGCCAGTCACTGTACACCAATCTACATCATTGGCTTTTGTGTAATAATCTGGTAAACATATTGGTTGTACGTGCGTATCAAATTTTACTCCTTTGCTGTTTAATGAATTAATTTTTAATATTGCTATGTCATGGCTATGCGGCCCGTCTGAAATATGATAATTCAGTGTATTGTATATATTGTGTATTACTAATTAGTAGATACCTAGTTACTATCAATTATCTGCATAATTAGGTTTATTTTCATAATCTTATATTATTATAAGAAACACATTTATTTATTTATATATAAGCACCTTATATCACAGACAATATATAATTATATAAATTATAAATATCATGGGCGTAGATAAGAAATATTTTCGGAGGGGGTTTGGTCAGATATACTTATACATTAAATTTAATCCACAATTTTTTTTTTTTAATTGTTTCATCTTTAATTTCGGGGGGTGTTTGAACACCCAAAACACCCCACCTCATGATAAATATATATATTCAACCCATATTAAAATATCATCAGTCCAGTGTTGTATAATGAATATTGAATAATTTATTAATAATTATAACTAAGATTTAAATTATCATCCTAGAAATGTGCAAAAATGAAATAAACAAAATCAAATACTTTTATGTAGATTGTAGGTATATAAATATTAAAATAAGTATTTGAGTTATAATTAGAAACAAATTATACACACATTATAATTTATTTCGAGAAAAACTATTGTTCAAAATGATTTATAATTAATGACTTATTAATTAGTCATATAAGTATACCAAATACCAGATTGTATATATAATACGCACATAGCACATTAAGGTTAGGTTAAGTTGTACCTTTTTAAAGACATATAGTGAATACCAATTATTATTATTTTTAATTATAAATATTATACCTACCTATTTTTAGTTTTAAAATAGTACTTACCTTTTCTAAATTCAGGATGTACTAACGCCTTTTGAACTCTATACGTTTTTTCATGTTTATCGTTTTTTGCTAGATTATGTTTGCCAACAATAATTCGCAATTGAGATTTTTTAAAGTCCTTTAAACAATGGGCGGCCGTTAAAGCTATAGTCTCGGAAATAAGTGCTCCTCCACAATGATGTTCCCATCCATCTTTGTATGCTTGTAATTCCACCTGTCACAATGATTATGAAATTACTAATCATGTACTTACACATTTATACGTAATCACTAAATAGATGCAAACTGTTAAGTACCTAATCATAATAATGAGCGATGACAACTAATAATTGCAGAATAATAGTCCTGTATTAAATGCAAGCTTATTTTTACTCTTTAAAAATGGTATCTATAGGTAATTGATGACAATAATATTATCGTTTGTTTATTGTTAGGCAGGTATTTATTGTTATTAACAATATTTATTTATGTAAAGATGGTGTGATGCCATTAACTATTGAATGATGATAAATCAAAAAAATGTATTTATACTTCAAAATTTTATAATAGATAATTTATACGAATGTTTATTAAATATACCTTCTTACGGCAATTATACATAACGTATTTATAGTTGTAAACGGTATAAAGCTATCAAATAAAAACACAAGGCAGAACAAACTCAAAATTATAAAAGCAATGTTTTATCGTCTCAACCTCTCTTTTCTAAGAATATTTTTCTATTCGACATTCTTATGTCAGTTCATTTATTTTTCAAAATGTAAATTTAATTTTTAATAAAACACATATTAATGATTTTATTAGGTTATTATTGATGAATATTATTTTTATTTAGAAAACATACCTGGTACCTGCAATTGGTATTTATGCATAAAATATAAATAATAGAATAAAAGTATTAAAATTATTAAAATATGAATGAAATACACGCCAATATGGCAATATATCTACCTACACTTTATAAAGTTTAATCTGTGATAAGTTTCTATATGCCCTGCATGTGTGCGTGCGACCTAACCTAACCTTGTAGAACTCACGTCAATATAGATACATTTAGATATAACATGTAGGTACCTACATCGCATAATATATGAATTGGTATTTTGAATTAGTACCTACCTACCTATGTATACGGTTTATTTTGGGTACCTATTCTATAATTGTTGCATTTAAAATTCCTTTCTCTAATTTCAAAACATCTGACACAATAAATATTTAAATTAGTGTAGCCACTAGCCAGTGTAGGTAATTAATTTTCATCTCTCGTATATCTATTGCAGTAATCGGATTTAAAAAAGTTATAATATAATATAATATAATATTATACATTTATACGGGCGAGTAATTAGTTGGTATCAAAAGGTAATTTTTTTTACCTGCCAAGGATATGCCCCGTATGGCGTGGTTGAGCCTCCAATGATTTTGGTCTGCGGCCATCCTCGTTGATTCAACTGATGAGACACCACTCTTGTACCGCAAACAGCGTGCTGCTGGTGGTCTGAAAATCACAACAAATTCGTGTAGAAAGCCAGTTCATTTTAATTTGCAATGTATATTAACCAATTTGGTGGTTAAATTTTTGCGACTCAAGTATTATGAAACTGAAAAAAGTACAAATAACAAGCGTAGGTTTCGTTTGTCCGTTCGACACTTATGTAATATATTAGTAGAGGTATATTAAGCCACTCTACGCGTATTTTGTCCCCCAAAACAAGACACACGTAGAAAAGCTATAATATAACATTTATTCTACAATTATTATAGGTACAGCAGTCGAACGTTTAATATTAGTATAATATATTATATTATGTAATATTTAAAAAATAAATAATATGGTTTGAACTTTGAACTCGCTGCATTCCGACCTTGACGTGCGCATACAATACAATAGGTATAGTGTTTGCAGAGTGTATCAGAATGAATTGACTATATCTAAATGATTAATACAGTTAAATCCTCCAAATATATGTTTCATATTCATATGGTATAGTATCGATGTCCATTTTTCGTTTGATCACTGCATATATGTCGGTTAGTTTGCAGTCGTATAGCGACTATATAATATAAATTATTATGCGTTCGTCCGTGCTATGTCATAGCAACACGATATTTTTATGAAGACCGAAATCGTACGGTCTCGAAGGTACTTCAGATAAACTCCGCGCGCGTAGTTGTAGTAGGCATGTACTAACTGGTGACTGGCGAGTAGCGATGCTGCAGGATACCTATATACAGGACGACATCATATTATCAAAAATATGTGCGGACGTCAATGTCTATAAAATTATAAAATAATAATATTGAGCAACGCTTTACCCCTTCTTGTACAAACAAAAGGTACATTATTAAATAACGATATTGTTTTGTGTATGACACGTAACGGTCCTCTAGGCTCTAATTGACAAAACGTGTCGTCTATACCTGCATAACCGCACGCTAAGAACATTGGCACCGGTTGCGATATATTTGTAATTAATAATACACCATTTTCATTTTCACCAGCCCACATGCCGAGCGATTTGATTATTTGATTGTCGGCCGTTTATTAAAAACATTTTTTGACGACCTCATGTCCCGTACCTACCAGTTTACACTTATCGTACTTCGTCCTTAACGGTATTACGTTTTCTATTATAGCAACATCGAGAACCGCGTGGGGGACGATGTGCGAACCTGCAGATCCGTCGTCGTCGTGCACGCTGTCTGAATTGGAGGATGTCGATGTCACCGCGATCAGTCACGAACGACTCAAAGACTTGACGGACAAAGTGTTGAACGAGGTGTTGGAACAAGACAGCGTATTGGGAGACCTACCAAACAACGTGACGTTAGGAGAAGTCGATTTACAAATCGCAATCGAACACGGCCGAGCAATAACCGTGCACTTGGAACGTTTTGACGGCATTGTCATCCCGATCGTCGTCAGTATAATATATTATTAATGTAACATAAACGTCTCGAGTTTGACGAAAATAACTATCGTATTTAGGTAAAAAAAAATGCCTTTTATAATTTATGATCATTGTAATTTTTAGGTACAGAAGAATGGAGCAAAAGTGGCAGACTTGAAAAACAGCATTCAAAGAAAAATGACATTACATTTAAAAAGAGCTAATGAAAGAGCAAAAATCAGTTGGAGACGAATATGGAAAACGTATTGGTTGTGTTGTGATGGACAAAAGTTAAAGCATGATAATGATTTACTATCAAAGTATATGGAAAACAACTCAAAACTGGTATTTGTAAAACGATTTAGAGAAAAAAACATTCACGATTAGTAACTTAAAAATTAATACTTTAATATTAAAATATTTATACAATTTATTTATAAATGGAGAAATTAAAAAAAAAAAAAAACAATGTAACTACAATGTAACAATGTATACTGTAAGTGAACTGTTAAGGAATATAATATAGATCAATTGTCTGATGATACTGAAGACGATGACGAATGTGATGTTTGAGAACTGTTATCATTGTCCTCACCATCTTCTGAGGATTCTTTGCCAACCAATTTATAGTATTCAGCCATGGTAATTTTTTTTGGTAAAACCTCTGGAAAACAAAATAGGTATATTCTCATGTTGATTAATGTTGTATTATAATTGTATAGGCTTATTTATTATAGCATATTTTAAGTATCAACTATTATAACAATATAACATAATTGTGTAAACATAAAATATTTTTTAAGTAAATGTATAATGTGAGTGATGTGATATTGCTAAAACCAGAATCTAACCATCACCAAAGGATAAACATTCAGGCTGGCAAAATGTATTAGACATATTAATATACAGGGTGTCCCGCGGAGATCTGACAAATGAAATAACAATACATTGATACACATAGACGCCCGCGTATGTTACTTAACAAGAATGTTGATATTTAAAAAAATTGTAAAAAATCAGCCACTTGACTTAAATAAATGTTTTTACCATATAATTTTTTCTGAAAATCAGATTTACAAATTGGCTATTTTGAATATTTTGGAAAAAATTTTTATCAATTTTTAAGTTTTTTATTTTCAGTATTAAAAAATAAAAAATAAAAAATGTATACTAAAAATGTAGTGCAATTGTCAATGAATTATACTTAAAAGAAATTTTTTAAAAATATTAATTAGAACAAAAGTTATTTCATTTGTCAGATCTCCGTGGGACACCCTGTATATATATTTTTTTTTTTGTAGTGTAAAGAAAGTGAAAACTACCTAATTGTTAAAAAAAAAAAAATTATGTGGTATAGTTGTCAAGCCAATGACAAATCCCAAGTTATATCACCAGGAACCTACCAGTATCCCGGTAATCGACTACGGTAAAGCCGTCTCTACTGACAATACATAACAAAATAAAGCTTAGAATAAAAGCAGTAGGATATCACACATTAAGTAAAATGTTCATAAAATATTTAAAACTTCTTTTAATAAATATATAGAAAAGTCTATTTATTGTCTACTTACACCACTTACTTATAGCAATGACATTAACCTTCACCAAGCTTAAACACTGGTGTAGGTATACATATAGGTAGAAAAATAGTGTTAAAATGAAGTTCATGAGTGAATTATCTTAAAAGTATTGAGCTCAACAAAGCTAAGAAAACATCCAAAATATCTATATTATGTACAAAATTAGGTGTCAATTGATTCATTAGTCTAAACGCCTTGAAGTTTCATACAAATGTACATTCGTTTTTTTAATTATAGAACAGGAATCATTAATTGGCGAAATACGGATACATTTTTTACAGATTCTGATGGTAATTATAAAATACAGTAGCATGCTAAACAATTTTCAAATCTGAAGAAAACTACTATTTGACCTCTCATGCATCCCTTTTAATTTTTATAAGTAATAAAACGTAAACTTGGAGAAACACTATGATTCTATTAATAGAAAGGAATTATGGAAGGTTCTGAGATGTCTAGATATTCCTCAGAAATATATAGATTTAATCAAGATATGTAATAGTAAGACTAATTTGAAGGAAATATTCCAACAGGAAATGTCAGAAAAGTTCAAAGTAAAATCTGGCCTTCGTCAAGGAGATGCATTATCACCGATGTTATTCAACATTGCATTGGAATGGGTTGTGAGAAACGCAAATAAAACTCGAAAAATGGAAGTAGGTGAAATTGAAACTATCCTTGCTTATGCAGACGATGTGGTAATTCTAGAAACAAAGTGAAGCAAACCACAATAAAATTCTTAGAAGCAGGCAAGATTATGGGTCTAGAAGTCAATCAAGAGAAAACAAAATATATGTGTATTTCACGGAATGACAGAAATGATTTAAATCTAAAAGTAGATCCTTATATTTTTTAAAAAGTAGAGGCATTTAAATATTTAGGTATAAACATAAACAGCAAAAACAACGTACATGAAGAAATAAAAGAACGGGTAGCTAGTGCAAACCGATGTTATTATAGCTTACTTAAACTATTCAGCTCGAAGCTATTATTGAGAGAATCGAAGGTAACTCTATACACAAGTTACTTGAGACCCATGTTGACATATGGATGTGAGACATGGGCTACTACGAAAGGTGATTACGCTAAGTTATGTACAACAGAAAGAAAAGTGCTCAGAAAAATATTTGGCCCAGTTTACAATATAGAAACGAGAACATATGAAAGAAGACATAACAATGACCTACAGAATTTATATGGAAGACCAAATATATTATCGTATAGCAGAAGCAAGAGGATAGAATGGGCTGGACATGTTTGGAGGGCAGAGGGAAAACCTATAAAACGAGTTACAGAAGGAAGAATTGTGGAGAAAAGACCTGTAGGAAGACCCAGAACAAGATGGAAGGATGTAATAGTAAAAGATCTAAAAATGATCCATGATAACGTAAAAATGGAAGATGCGAATGATAAGGCCCGGTGGAGTGAAATAATGGTGGCAGTGATGGTCCTACATGGTCCACTAAGCTGTTAAGAAGAAGAAGAAAACGTCAACTTTGGTTTCACTTTTTATAAAAAACCTAATTAGGATGATCTAAATAGAACCCTCATTTTTAGTATCTACAATTCATTATTGTGAAGAAATAAGTAAAACATAAATAAAAATAAAATTTACCTCTAAGGAAATACATATTTTCATTTTCTTCAACAGCTCTGGCAAGATCATTATATTCTAAATGTCTGTAGTGTCTTTGTCCTTTAAGAGCATCTTGTGCCAGTTTTTGTATAAATAGCTCCTAAAATACAATAAATAATTGTTTCACATAAATAAACCAGTTTCAAAACAAAGATGAAATATAATCCTAAACTTCAATACAATAACAAATTCGGGGAGTTTGCCAAAGCGACACGAGAATCTGGTGTCATAATGTATAAATTAATAAACATACAAATAAAAATCTAAATGTATTAACATTTATTTTTATAGTTGAAGCGTCAACAAAGGGTTATTTCAAAATTCTTATATTTTATTTTCTTGCCATATTCGAATTATTTTGTAAGGTATACATTGTATATTTTCTAAAATAAAATATTTTTTTTACAGTATTAATATTAAAATTCACTTTTTAAGAATTTTAACTGTAAATATACATTTAAATGTATTTTTATACTTGCCTAATTTAATGTCTTATTATTTATCTAATTTGAAAGTAATACCTAGGTGGCTAGATACCTATATACCATTGTAATTTATAATTAATTATATCTATAATTTATTAACACTCTATTCTCTAATACTTAAAATTATCCATTAAAATAAACTCAAAATTGTATAGGTAGAAACTTTAATAATGCAATAGACTAAAAGTTTAAGAAATGACCATCATTATAATATGTTAAGTAGAAACCATTATAATAATAAAATTAATCATAGAAGTTAATAAGTAGTATAATCTAATTGAAATGGTGAAATAAAAAGATTCTATTCTTACAGTTGCTTTAGTGACAACGTGCAATGACGGTAATCCTATATTTTCAATATCTGGTGTACTCTTCATGATGGTACGTACTCTTGATATGGGTAAATGCATATCTTTAGATTTTGGAGTTTTTGATTTATCTTTATTTGGATCATTTTGGTCTGTACTAGTACTGGAATCTAAAATAAAATACATATATAATGCAAAAAAAAAATGTTATATAAATACAAAAGTAGTACTCACTGTTCAAAGCAGACATAATTAATGATTTAAAACAACTATAAGTACTCAGAATTAGAAAATAATAACTAGTGTGAATTTTGATAAATGATTTTTTTTTTTTTTGAAAACGCTTTCAAGTAATAGCAAGTAACAAACTAACAACCTTTGAAAATTCAAAATTGTATGCTCATTGCTCAGAGGTACAGCAATGATGCAGTCTTGTATATAATGGTCATAAACTATAATGAATAAACTATATAAGATTGTTATAAGTTTATAACCACATTTTGCTTATTTCATCCAAACGCTCATGTTAATATGTTTGTTTACATTGATAATAACGGTCGTCTGATAACAGAATAATAATAAATGATAACACCGATATATCAGAAAGCCTAGATTATAAGGTTAGGGTTATTATCATAGACCCTGTTAACTAGTAAAGTTAATAGGTCTATGGTTATTATATAGTTTCTAGCACGATGTAGAATATCTTCTCTACATCGTGGTTTCTAGCATTAACTACTATACTACTATAGTACTTATAGTAGTTTAGTTGAATCTTTTTTCCGTGTCGTTTTTTACCGATTACCAGTTTAGTTGTAGTTCATGGTTACTAGTGTTAGGTAGTGGTACTAACTACTAACCTTACCTTGGGACTTGGGTACTGCACCCATTACTATATTACTGGCTACTGCCTAGCATAGACATAATAAAATCTATAATATATTATTATGTCTATGCTGCCCAGCCCTAAACCACATAGGCGCTTATATACTTATAAATTATAATATATTCCTAAATTGTCAATACGAAAACAATTATACATTTTAATTGGATGTGAATCATTCATTTTATTTTTCAATAATCTAATTTTATAACTCGTATTGCTGCCTATTGTAATTTCCACAAACAAAATAAACCATGATGTATTGTAAAATTACTCATGACTGTTAAATTAGTATACATCTCCTGAAAATTTTAAATTAATAAAATTATTTTTCTTAAGTTTTAGAAATTGTTGTAGTTAAACGAATTGATTAAACTTAATTTAAGTTCAAATAGTTCAACACATTTTAACTCCAATCATTGTTACAAAAAACCATACATACATGGTTATTAAAAAAAATGTGTTGCTAACTGACAATTCAATGGTTGGATAATAAATAGCGTTAGTCAATAAGGCGACTACTTATGTAGTTATAGGTAAATAAAATTCTCTAATAAAATTTTACATGTAACAATAATATACTATTGATACCAGTACGAATTATACAATATTCAATAAGCAATTCAATAATTAGGTTATTAAAAAAGATAAATATACTTAGGTAAGTACCTATAGTTAAACATTGTCTATACACGACTATAATAATTGGGACGGATTTAAATGCCACAAAAAATATGAAAAATGCCCTAAAAAAATACAACTTAATGCCTTAAAAATATGATTTAATATAAAAAAATTCCCTAAAAAACTCAAACTCAAATTCAATAAAAACACAATTTTGTATTTAAAAATGATGCGAAAAATGAAACGAACCAACTCAACAGACAACAGTGCAATGTAAAATTACAATTTAGATAAATAGCTTATCTTATCTCTACCTAATTGCGTATAATATGTTGTAAGTTGTATCTATGTACCTATGTCTAAACATGTATCTACACATGCCAACAATAATTTTGTCTGAAGTCAGGGTTTATTTGATCGGTAAAAACATAGTAAAAAATTATTTTTATATTTTTAAAATTAATGTTAATCTACAGTTTTAGGTATCGAATTTTATCCATTCCTATATAAAAATGATATAAAAACATAAAAATGCATTAAAAATGACTAAATATTCTCTAAAAATGTAAAAAAGTCTCAAAGATGCAAAAAATGAGAAAAAATGCAAAATAAAAGTTACATTTTCTAATTCCTTGACGTAAGAAATGAATTTTGTGCTTGGAAAGCAACGTTTTCAGACATTTAGAAAAAAATACAATTTGCATTCAAATCCGTTCCCTAATAATAATTATAATATATACAGTTTATATAATAAGCATTTTTTTAAAGCCATCGATCTCAACACTTCTGGTGATATAATGATATAAATACCTATATGATTATAATTAGTATTGATTTTCAATGATGTTTTAGATTCTGAACGAAGTGATGAATGTATTAATATTACAATGACGTGTTTTTTTGTTTTTGTGTCTGTGTACAGCATAACTAGTCAAAATAATGCTTCAATTTCAAACTTTGGGGGTGGTTTCCGTCTTTTCGATGGCAAAATGAATATCCTTGGTGCATTATAGAGGTCAAAAAAAATTTTCCAACACTTTTCAAAAAAATCTGTGATGGAAAAACGGGAACTTTAATGCAAAACTAGTTTTCGACCAAATCGATTTTTTTAAATGGTTGTAGGTAACTCAAAAACTAATCACTGTAACTGTAAATACTTGAATTTTTCACTACATGTTCACATTATTGTTATTAATACATGGCTAAATTTTCAAAAAATTTTTTGAAATTTTTCAAGATTAGATTTTCAATTTTGTCTTTGTTGAGCTATTTATAGACCACAGAAATTTTGAGAATTTTTTTGAAGTGTCGATAAAAAAATTTAGGATTGCCAAAAAAACTTGAAAATTGAATACAAGATTTCTTATGAGTTGTTCTTATTGTAAGTTAAAAAAAAAAAAATTAAAATTCGTTAGTCACAATTTTTTTTTTTTATAAGCGTTTATAGTTAAAATTTTTATGTTATATGCCGAAGGCCGAACTCACTTAAATTCGCAAGTAATATAGAAGTTGAAAAATCATAAAAATGTTTGTGTTTGTATCTAAGGATTAAAAATACAACACTAAGTTTTCCTTCAAGTAGTTTTAGAGAAAACTCGAAGCATCATTATAAGAAAATGTTAAATGCGTTTGAATTAGAATTTTTCACGAAATAGCGTAATGATAACGATTTATCCTCAAAGGATTTTAAATATTAGTTATTATTCAAAAATATTTTTTATAAGTATTTAAATTTCAAATTTTGACGAAATTAAATATAGTTGAAGAAATTAATTTTTAATTGAAGAATACCAATAGCAAAATTTCTATAACTAAAAAATTATTGAAATTTCAAATAAGTTATGACAGTTATAATTAGGTATAATAGTAGGTATAGTTATTTTATTATGCTGATAAAGCCAAAAACTATTCTTTATTGATAATACCTATTTTCTATAATATATCTACCTATTATCAATTATTTACGTTGACATTATCATATCGCCGCTAAAGAAAGTTGTTAAAGTAAGTTAAAAAAATTTAGGAGTTTTATTGAGTTTAACAGTTTGTATAAATCAGTAAATCACAAGTATGCAAATTATTGTATTAATTTTTTATTTTTAATGAGTTGAAGTTTGATGATTTTCTTATAATAATGTGAAATTAAAATGCAAGTGATTTTGTTCGAAGAATTTGAATCAAATATAATATTATAAAGGTTGACTTAATGTTAACTTCTGGTATTTGATAATCTGATTTTTATTTACTTACATGATGATTTCAATACTTGATCAATTTGAACAAGGAGTTGAAAGTAGGATTAAAATTGTGCCGACATCCAAACAATTGGTAAAAATTTTTTGCACTTTAAACCACGTATTATTTTACTATTTATAATTTGGATCTTCAATGTTGTAGCTGGATGAGAGTTTTGATAAAGACTCAGATCTCCAAAGAGTACCCATACTGTCCAAGAAGAAAGTCAATTTCTCTCCAAACGATAAGATCGCCCAATTGCTGGTAAGCAATGAATATGTGGTATTAGTTATGGTCAATAATGTGTTGCTGCGAATAAACTTAAAACAGGACAATATCGAAGGTGAGAGATATGCCATAATTGAAGTAAATTCTATCAAGCAAAACATATTCATCTATATTATAGAGTCTAAGCTTTTTACTTGAGGGTCATACAAGAAAATATTTAAAATTAAATACCAAAAAATATATAATTATATTAAAATTTTAAATTTTTTAGAAATGATCATAGTAAATAAGTGCAAGTTTTAAATGGTTGCCACTGATTGCTGTGGTTCCAGTGGAAAGTAATGTTTAAATGTATTTTCCCACTACTTAAAAAAAATGTATTCTTGTGTTTGTAGTGAGTTTAATATTAAATGTAAAACTATAATATTATAGCATTATACATTTTTACTTAAGAAAGTTTAAGAAACAAGATGATAAAAATAATTCATTTTTAGATTATTTTCTGCTTTTAGTGGGCTTAAAATTTTCACTGGACTTTATAATTTGAAGACTCCTGGTCTTGATTACCATGTTAAAATATATAATCACTTATATAGTTTTAATATAGAGTGTGGCAAAACATCCTCCCTGGTTTCAGCATGGCAAGATTTCTGGAACACTTGATTTTCATTAGAGACAATATTCTGTGGGGTTATGTTAAATCTCAGGTTTATAATGTTGTCCAAGGAATCTGGTAGCTTTGAAGGAAGCAATTATTATACCCCATTATTATTATATCTCAGAAAATGTTTGAAAAATTATCCAAAACTTAAATTTTGCTTGGAGCAATTCATCGACAATAAAAGGCACCTTTGACCAAAATTTTTTTTAAAACTACATAAATTAAAATTCCAATATTGCACAGTAAATATATGTAAAAAAAAATAAATTGATAAATAAAATTGTTCTTTTTTTATTATTTGCCTTTAAAACTAGGAACTAGAAAAGATATTTTGCCTCACCTATATATTGTTTCATCATAATATTATAAAAATAACTTGTTTAATTTATTCTTAGAAATTGATACATTAAAAACTTCATCTCTAAAAGTTAAGCAATTGTTCTTGGATCCCTTTGGAGAGCATTTATTAATTTCATGTGGTAACATAAGTAGTTCTCAGTTATTCTATGCAACGAAACAACTGTCTAAACTTAAACCTGTAAGGAAAAAATTATATAAATTTAGAATTACCATGTTTCTTCTCATTTGTCCTGGATAATGAACTATTGTTAAATTTGTATAGGTAGGCAAATATCAGGGCTCAGAAATAACATCTGTGGCTTGGAACTATGATTATAAAGTGAAATCCACATCCAGCACAACTGGGCCTATACTGCTTGGAAATTCATCTGGTGCAATAATTGAAACGCAATTAGGAACAGAGTTTGACAGATTTTTCCAAGGCAGTGTAGTTCAATATTGGAAAGAGGTTTGTAGTATTGCTGTCAATTCACTATTTAACACTAGCAAAATTACATTTTTATGAACTATATATTACAGGTATTTGATATAAGTAAAGGACAACCTATTCCTATAATTGGACTCCAATATCATAGAGTTGGAAAATCAGATTTATTTTATATATTAGCAATTACACCAACAAAATTGTATCAATTTATTGACTTCATATTCAATAAAGATGAAAGACCAATGTTACAGCAAATTTTCAATAATTATTTGACCATTCCAGGCTAGTTTAATATCTATATTATTTAAGAACAAGGAATCAATTAAGTACAATTAATTTTTGAAAAATATCTATTGAGTACGCTCGCTGCGGAATAAGAACATACCTCGTTGCGCCTGAAACAGACCGGTTCCTCACTACAACCTGTCATAGTTGGCCAACCATAGGTAGTGACAACCTGCATACGGTGAACCTGTTTTGGTCTGCTGCCCAGGTATGTTCTTATTCTGTGGCGAGTGTAAGCTACTGTATTACCAGTTTTCTTATGACTATATTATAAGCATACAGCAAAACATAGTGATCCATTCTGTATAATTGATTATTAAAGTGGTATATACATTTAAATTTAGTATAGTGAAATTTGAGAATAAGAAAGTTATTTGTATGTTGTAATAATTATTTTTTTTTTTTACAGAACGTTTTTATGAAGTCCCAACTATAGTGAAACATAGTAAATTACATTTTTATTTCTTAAACAATGATTTTACAGTTCCAAAATATTTTGGATTTCTTACAGAGTTAGGAGTATTTGTTGCAGAGGTGAATTACTATTTTTAATATATCAATTATCAATATACTGTGATTTAATATAATTTCAAAACATTAATTACAGATTGATATAAACAAAGATGAAAAAACAATTTTTAGTTCTCATGAACTCATTGAGTATAGTCGACTGTACGGAAGAGATGATGATGATTTCACTGTACCATTGTCAATGACATTTACGCGTTATCATGTATTGTTGTTGTTTCCAGAAAGAGTTATTGCTGTTTCTTTAGTAGCCCCTGCTGATCGCAATGCATCTCAAGTGATGGATGAAGATTATTGTTCCGATGTAAATAATTAGATATTTTAAATTTTATTTGTTGATACAATTAAATATGCCTTTTAGAGCTATGGAAGACTGTTGAATATAACAAAAGATTTGATGACCGGTACAATTTGGTTGTATGCAGAACGTGCTGTTTTTAGATATAAAATAAATAAAGAAGATCGTCATGTTTGGAAAGTATGATTGAGATCATAAAATAATGATATTTTTTGGAATTTTAAAATATTTACTATAATATTGCTAATTAGGTCTATCTTGATAAAGGAATGTTTGAAGAAGCAAAAGAAATATGCATTAACAATCCTCACAGGATAAATCAAGTATTAGTTAGACAAGCAGAGCATTTTTTCAATTCAAAACAGTAATTAATTAATTATTTACCTATTTAAATACTACAAATAAATATAATTAATATATAAACTTAAGTTAGTCATTAATTTATTATATCACTTGTTTTTAGATATGAAAATAGTGCACTGATATATGCTAACCTAAATGTATCATTTGAAGAAATTGTATTGAAATTTTTACATTTAAATGAAAAAAAACCCATAAAATTATTTCTTATGAAAGTATGATATTTAATTTAAATTTATGTAAGTTATAAAAGTTATTTTTTTTTTTTTTTTTTTGGTTTGTTTGCAGAAACTGTATGGTTTAAATTCGCAGGATTATACAAAAATAACAATGATTACATTGTGGTTGATTGAGTTGTTTGCTAATGAATTGGCTGTACTTAGAAACTATAAACAAGGAAAATTACAAGAATATACTACGCTACAAGAATCATTTAAACAATTTTTATCTATATCCATTATTCAAGTAAATATCTACTAATTCATAAATAATTATATATAGTGAACGCCACTTATAAGACTCAATTTAGAACCAGCACTAAGTGAATCTAGGTTTCATCCATCAAAATTCTGCTGACTCAAATTATTAGCTTATGCTTAAATCCATTTATATATATTGCTGTTTAGTATGTTTTATTTGTGAATATGGTTCAATTATATGGTCTTCTTAGCAATTGGGTCTCAAATGTAAGCTAGTAAAGCTAGTAAAAATTCTTATGGTTCTCCTCATTTAAATGTTCTATAACCAGAGAACCGTATTCTTTGTACTCCTTAATTTTATTAGTTCATAATCTCAAAACACTTGAAGTATATCGTTTAGGATTAGATTTATTATTTTAATTTAAGATAAAGATTTTCAATTTTATCTGATTTATGTATTTAGACATAGCCCATTTAAAACTTAAAAAAATTAATAGATAACTAAATTAACCTTATAGGCAAAATAGATAAAAATAAATAATAACAATATAAGCATTTTAAATGTATTATTAATTTTTTTTGCTATTTTACATTTACATAATACTCTTTATTATATTTAAAAAAAAAAATGTTATTTTTGTTACTTTTGATTATTTAGGCCTTATACTGCTTGTATTTATATTGTTGCTTATTAAAATGATTACTCCATACAATGATATGAAATGTGATTATGGTTATTGCATTAAAAGCATGAATCGAAAACATTATAAATTTTTAACGCAAGTAAATTTTTAAAAAACATTTAGTTATTTCAAAATATTTACACTCGTGACTACAATAGTTAATGAGTCTATAATTTGAGCCTTTTAATTGATGTAGTAAGTTTTTAATTGGCTTTGTTTTAATTTATTTAGTATTTACTATTTAGATACATTCAGATAGTGTTTTGGTTTATTTTAAGTTTTATAACTTATAATCAACTGAATCTTATATTTAACAATAATAATAAACTATTTTGCAACAACATAAATAATACAAAGAATATACTTAAAATACCATAGGATACATATTGCAGCACCACCTAAAAACAAAGCTTGTGTTGGTGATATTATAATTATATCTCACTGAACTAAATATTTAGTTCAGTGTTATATATATTATGTATCTTATAAATTACATCCACTGTATTTATTGTGTTTTTTTAAATAAATTTTTAATAGTTATTTTTTACTTTTAGGATTGTATTCGTAAAAATTGGGAAAGCATATATGACATATTGGCTAGTCATGGTGATGTGAGTTTTATGATTTGGTTGGCACTTGAAAATCAAGATTATAAACGTGTTATTCAACATTATTTAAATGAAGAAAACATTGCTGAGGGTAAATAAAATTGATGTTTCTAGAATATTATTTATAACTAATTTTAATATTATGATTATACACTTGTAGCATTAACATTGTTAGACAACCATCCATTTAGTGAACTATTTTATACGTTTTCTTCTGATCTTGTTGAAAAAGCTCCGGCACAAACTGTATCTATTTTGATAAAACAAGGACAAAAATTAGATCCATTAAAAGTCATCAATGCATTGATAATTCCGAATCCAAATGAAAGACTTGTGAGTATAGAACCAAATATTGTGCTCATTTCCTAGAAATCAGTACAATCATATTGTATGTATATTTTACATAGGCTATGGAAATAATCAGATACTTGGAGTACAGTATTCATTGCTTGAACTGTCATGCAGAATCTGTACATAACTATTTGATTTCTCTCTATATCAAGTACAATAAAGACAAATTGATGAATTACTTAAAGCTACAAGGTCGAGAGATAACAGCTGTGAGCTACAGTCCAGAATTTGCTCTCCGATTGTGTCGTGAACATCAATTAGGAGAAGCATGTGTACAATTGTCCATTGTTTTGGGTCTATGGGAAGCTGCAGTGGATCTAGCATTGACAATCAGTGTTGATTTGGCTAAGACCACAGCTTCGCTGCCCAACAATAACATAGAATTATCAAAAAAACTTTGGCTAAAGATCGGTGAGTTACACTATACTAATTGATTTGACATTATAATTTAACTACCCATTTTTTCTTTAGCACAATATGTGGTGAAACAAAATAATGACATAGAACAAGCGATGCGTTTTTTGGAAGAGTGCAAGTTTATAAAAATTGAAGATATCTTACCATTTTTCCCAGATTTTGTAACAATTGATCATTTTAAAGACGCCGTGTGCTCATCTCTTGAAGTAAGATAATGTGATAGTTATTATAGTTTGTTTTAGAAACATTATGGAAATAATTGCAATTATATAAATTTTGTTAGGTATACAATAAAGATATACAAAATCTCAAGGAAGAAATGGAAGATGCTACCAAATCAGCAGAAGTAATTAGATCTGAAATTTTGTCATTCAGAAATGGGTACATGTTAATCCAACCATCAAATGAGTGTAGTAGTTGTCATGAACAATTAATGACCAAAGCTTTCTATACGTTTCCTTGTTCACACTGTTTTCACGCAGAGTGTCTAATCAAAGAAATGCAACCATATGTAGATTCCAGTATAATAAATACTATTAAGGATCTACAGGTATGTAACTGTGGTGCGGTTGCTTTATTGATTTTTAAGTATATTTTTTTTTTTTTTAGAATCAGCTCAGTACTTTGTACCAAAACAATAAAGACATTTCACAGTCATTGGAAGCAATCAATCGTCGTGATAAAGTCAAAGAATCCTTAGATAAATTATTGGCATCTGAATGTTTTTTCTGTGGTGATATTATGATCAGGTATGCAATAAACATTTCTACAAGAATAGGCAATATTAAATTAATTTTAAATAAACATAACAGAATATTATTATCATTTTAGCCTTATCGACAAGCCTTTTATAGAAGATGCTGTTTTTGAAAAAATTAAACAAGAATGGGAATAAATTCCTGTATAAAATATTATTTATTGTTATTATTTGTTTTTAACACTAATAAGTTAAATTTAATAATGTCGATTAAAACTTGTTATATTTTTTTATGTCTTCCACATCAATCATGTCTTATTATACGTAGCCATACCATGTATTGAATACCAAATTATTATGTTATATGATTTATAATACATAATGATCTTGAAGGATTATTAAATTTGTTATTTGAAATAATTATTGTATCGATTGTTTTATGAATATAAACTAATTAATAATTATAATCATATTACCTACCTATTATATTTATATAAGAATTTTAATGTTTGAACCATTGGTAAATGTAAATATATAATATTTATTAAAATAATAAAATTAATACTGCAATTGTTGGTGTCCATGAAGTTTTCTGTCATACATCATTTTTGGTAAATAATTGTAAGCACAAAACTAGAATTTGAAAGTACAGGTAAAGATTTGTGTACATTGATCGATACAATGCATACAAATAAGTGATAACTTAATGGGTATATAGTGCAATTTTATTTTGATTATCGTATTACGATGTAACTACATACTATCATATCAATAATATTTGTGTAACATATTTTTTTTTTTACACACGTGTGTCATATTTCCAGTTTATGCAAGGTTTTTACTAGCACGGGACCTACAAAATTGTTCCATGTTAGGAAAGTTCTGTTTTGTTGAGGTTCAACATGTAATGTACATAATATTATACAACTTTGAGAACATGCCGCATTAGACAGTTTTCAATGTAGTTATTGTAGTTACATAGTCCTATAATAGTTTAACCACCTGTTAATAATTCGTAATTCTATATTTGAAAATAATAGGTAGATATATACAACGGTTTTAGAAGATACTAGCTACCTACGTACTAGTATCTATGCAAGTTTATAAAAATTAATGCCTATAAAAAAATTGTGCTGGTATATCTTTTTTGAGCTTTGGATTTCAGTGAGAACTACATGGATATAAGTAAACTTGTATTATAGTTTTAAATTTTAGCTGTATATATTGAACATATATTTATACATTTTTTATTGAACTTCATACGCTCAGAAAAAAATCATGTCTTTGTAGATTTTTAATTGTTAAAAATTGCTAATATTACTAATGAGAGATCTTATATTGAGTTATCAAACTTTTTGACAAAATCTAAATTGTTATATGGACTTAGAAAATTTCAAATTAAAATGCATATCTTATGTAGCTTTTAATTAGCAAAATATTTTGAAAATTATGATAAAGATAACAAATGTTAATATTAACATCTGGTGAAAACTTCACATATCTACAGTAATTCGTGTTTGAGTTATAATTAGTTACTATAATAATTATGAAATTGATTTTGTCAAAAACGGAATTTTTTGTAAAAAATACTGGTTTTCCTTTATCTATTTTATTTTAATTTTTCACAATTATTAAAAAAAAAGAGTACTGGAAATTGTTTACTTTTAACTACCCAAAGTACCCATTATAGATTTATTAAAAGTTACTGAAGTTAAAGATTGAAACATTGATAAGAATCAAAAATATAATTTTATAAGTTTATCATATATTTATGTATAAATGTAAGTAGTAAGTACCTACTTAACTGTTTTAAGGTAACTAATAAAAAGTAACAGTCATTTTTATATTAATAAAAATATTGAACTCTATTCTTATTATGGTATACAAATCATAATGACACCATCCATCATTTTTGGACACATTTATTTTGTGTTTATAGCTCTTGACCTTTATGTTTCATGAAGGTACTAATTGTACTACAACTGTACAAGTATCCCACTGTCTGATCTGAAATTTTCAATTCTAAATTCAGTTTAAAAAAATCTCCAATCTTCATACATTAAACTACTTTGGCACCACTGTAGACAAATCAATATAAAATTCTAGGTATTTTATCAGCGGTAATACCTAATGTATAATAATATTAGTTATTACTACCTATGTTCAATATTGAGTATATTCAATATTTCAATGTTGCAACTTGTAATAAGTGTATGTAAATAGCCAATGATGTTGGTTTGCAATACTTCTTATATAGGTATTTAATGAGGTCTCTAATGGCAATAGCTTGTAGTATTGGTAAGAAAAATAAGAAAATAGAAATACATAAATGATAATGCTATAGAATGGATTTAGTTTTTCAATATCAACAATTCTAAATACTTAACATAGTTTTTTTTTTAAATCACAAAATATAATTTTAATTTCATATTTCGTGCCATTGTAAAATTTGATATCAATATTGAACTCTTATTTAATTGTTTTTAAACTATTATCATTTACAGTTTTGAGGATCAAAAATAGTGCAATTGCAGTAGGATTTTATGGACTCTTATGTCACAGATCTGTTAAAATTTAATTTAATTACTTATGAATATTAAACTACAAGTATTTATAACTTTCAACACTGAATTGTCAGAACAATTAAAAAAAATATATATGGTTTCAATATAAACATAATTATAGATCATTTAGTTTAGGACTATTAGACTAATTGAAAATAAAGATTTCTGTTTTAAAAAAATTATGATTTATTTTTATTTTTTAAGGCCATTGTAATAAAA
Source organism: Aphis craccivora (assembly GCA_009835225.1). Classification (NCBI taxonomy): domain Eukaryota; kingdom Metazoa; phylum Arthropoda; class Insecta; order Hemiptera; family Aphididae; genus Aphis; species Aphis craccivora. The sequence continues at coordinate 31,023 of VUJU01000882.1, forward strand.
CAGAAAATAATTTTCATTTTTAAATATAAAATGCACTTGAGTTTAAAACGTAAAAAAAACACACACAATTTTATGTAAAAAATTAGTGTAGTATGTTTATTGGGTCACCAGTTATATTAACTTTATTGATTTAAGATTTTTAATAAAATCTATGTATTGCACATATGAGATGAATCACTGCTAGAAAAAATTAAAATTTAAAGAGTGCTCTAAAAGTATTTAATTATTTAATCAATGGCAATGTGTAAAAAGCATATTAAATAACACTTAACATATTTGAATATGTTAAATATTTATTTTATTTTACCATGACAAACTTATTACACTTACATTTTAAAAAATAAATAAATAAACGCAATAGCGATAAAAAAAAAAAGGAAATAAAAAAAATACAAGACACTATTAACTACTTGGTTTTTAGTGTTTTTTCCTTTTGGCAATAAATTAAAATTAATAATGATAACTTAACTTATAATTAATTAATATGATTAGAAATTCGACAAAAACAGCGATATTCTTTTGACTGCAATATTTTTTAATATTTTTTCCTTATTTCCTTAATAGTTATCGAACAACGATAATCTTAAGACCTTATCTTTACGTAAGACCTAAAGTTGTAATATTTTATAATTATAATTTATAACCATAGTAAAAGTACCTATATGATACAGTGTGTGACATCAAACTGTTGCCGAAAAAAAAAATTATAATTATAATTGTAAATTATGTAATTTCTATTTTATATTTACATAATAATATTAGATGGTAAGATGTAATCCTATTGATAATTTTTTTTTTTAATTATAAAATATACGTACTATAGAAAAAATTCAAAAAATGACTGCAACACACACTCAAAAACAAAAACAAAATGAAAGTAGAACACAAAATCATTACAATAATCGATAAGATTCTCTAAGTACTGAATGTATTAAAATGTTTACAAAGATGTCTGGTTAAGCAAAAAAATGTAATTATAAATTTGATATTTTGTACATACTATTAGTATTATTATTAATAAACCTATATATATATATGTATGTATAAATATGTTACATACATGCATATAAATATACAATTTTTTTGTTTATTCTTAAATAACTAAAAGTAAAATGAATACTTTTAATTAATTTTATATTTTATATGTTCATAAATTATTATACAGCTGATCATTCAAATTGAAAAAAAAATGTATTTTCTAACAATTAACCATGTGGTTGTTGACAATGTTCATTGAATTTAAACATTATATTCAATGACTTTTCTTTTTAATAGAAATAATTAGTCTTTTAGGAAAAAATATATATTTATAAAAATATTAAATCATAAAACTAAAAAAGGTTTCTAAGTAAATAGTTCTTTAGGTATTAAGATAAATTGTCTGTATCAGATAGCTAACATATTAGAACACAACACATGGTATAGTATACAGCTAATGCATATAAAAAAGTCTTACTTCATGTTTAATTAACCCAAAAACACAAGTATATGAAGATTAGATAAATTGAAATAAGACATTCTTATAAACATAAATTACAACGCATCCATGAAAGATCTAGGTAAGACTTAATAGATATTTTGCCTTGTATTGATACATTAACAATTAAATTATCAGATTTATAGGAAAATGCAAATATTAAATTTTGTGTGTAATTCGCCATAAAAATGTATACTGTGTGTTAGCTATACCGTATAAAATTATAAAGAAACTGAAAATATTACCACCACCATTATTATCAATAAGAGTTGTAGGATATTCAATGGTGTAGGTAAATCCATTTAGGGAATCAAAAATTTATTTTAGTAATTCGTGGACATTTAAAGAATTAAGTAATTAAATAATAATAATAATAATAATAATAATACAAAATAATGACCACCTTTAGATATATATATAGTGGCAAAACTTATGGTTTTATCAGATTCATAATGCTAACGTAATGGTTTTGTTTACAAAGTAACAATAAAATTAATATTAATTAAAATTAACTATTCAATGAATGCTTGACAGTTTAAAAACAACACAAATAACTCACACGTATATTTTAATAGGTATAAATGCTTTTTAAAAAACTGGTTATGTAATATAAAAATGTGTATGTGTGCGTTAGAATGTAAAAAAAAAAAATTTAAAAGTAAAATATATATTAAAAGAATATTGTTTATAATAAAAACCAAAGATGTGTATGATCAGAGCACAACCCTCATGAAGGCCGTCCGTGGTGTTACAAAATGTTAAGACGATTCTAAATATTTTAAGAAGTCAATCTCAATGTTCAACCCAAAATATTTCACTTATAGACATATACACATTAAGTATAATAATTAAATATAAATGGGTATCAGCAAAGAGAAACAACCGACCATTGTATTGAGAACAAACTGTTAATAGATTAACTTCTTATTGTAAAATAACGCCTGTATATTTTAAAAACCAACATTGGTGTAAAATCTAAAACTTCTCGGTGAAAATAATATATAGTTCAGATTTATTTGAAAAATGCACACAGTTCTGATTATATATTTAACTCTAAGAACTAAATTTTAATATTATACACAAGATTTAATTTACTAGTATTTACACAGAAAAGTATATAAAGTTGTTTTTTGTTGTTTTAAAAATTATTTTTAATATGAACACTCGTTAAAAAAACTTTTTAGGAATATAATTTTTTTTTAGCGTTTTATAACTTTAAATACTGATCTATTCTAGTTATATGACTTAGATATAAATATTCATAATTATTTTAGTTTGTATGTATGTATGTACGTATGTATGTATATATATATATATATATACATACACACATCTGTATATTATATGTTGTAAAATATAATTGTTAAAACTACGTTTCCATAGATAGTTTGTGTTGCCACGGTTTTGTTTTTTGAGCACCTAAACAGCCGCGGACACTTGTCCCAAAATGCGCGAAACGGAAGACCTTCAAGTCGGGTGGTATTTGATTTTGAATAATGCAACTTAGAGATTACTTATAGTGATAAAAACAAAACATTTCATTTCGCGTGAGTGGTCCCCCGTTAAGAAAAAATGTTTGAACTGTTTTTTACTTTATTTGGTTTTTTGATGTATTTTTATTTATTTATTATTTAGCTGTTTTTTGGGGTTTTTTTTTTTTTTTTGTAATTCAGGGACCGTTTGGCGTTGACTTCATAGGTCTCATTAGAGGGCCAACTCAGTTCCAAATACGTAAAAAGCTATCCCATGAACCGGTAGCAACAGCCATGCCATCTTCAGTTACTCCCAGGCAACTGACTCGGTTGTCATGACCAGCCAATATACCTACAACAAAATAATAGTAATTTAATATTATTTAAAAGTATAATACATTTAAAGGAACATAGTTAAAATAGTTTTTGGACCAAGGATGTATAAAATATATTATTACAAGAACAAAGAGATGGACTATGTGTTATTATACCTTAAAAGAATCTAAAAATAATTCTTTAATAAAAATTAAAAATAACAAAACACTACTTCAAACAAACTACCTATTAAAAAAAATGTTCTTACTAGAATACAGTTTTAGTCTAGATATTTATTTTGTCAAATAACTTTCATTTCAAATTACTAATTTGGGGAGGATACAGGTGTAATAATCAGTTTTAATTAATATGATTTTTATAGATTATTTATGTTTCTAAATAATACTATTTGCATTTTAAATAATACTTTTGAAAAGTTTTATATTTTATACTTTAACATTTGTCACATATTACTTTACATATTATGGACTTAAATATACAAAATGTTCTAACTACTAAAATGTCTATAGTTTTAATAATTAGATGTTATATTGCTTAGTTACTAATATTATTGTATATTAAATATCTAAAATTCAATATTATTATTTTATTATAAGATGGCTAGAGCAAATGTATCTGTACGTGACGATCAGAATTTCAGAAGTCGTTGTGACCAAGAACAAAAAGCTTTTGATGATTGGCCTAATAAATGGGAGTGGATATTAGATGAATATAAGTATATATATATATAAGTATTGCTATAATAAATCATATTAAATTTATTTATTAATAAATATTTGAACAAAATAGAGAAAGAAATGAAAAACTAAATGCAGTAAAGAAAAATGCGATGATGAGAGAAGGCAATTTGAACACAGATCTTAGAAGTGTGCTACCTTTTCCTAATACAACATCTAGAGAAGTATATAATTATAAATACAGTATACTCTCGATTATCCACGGGATAGGGTGGCTTGGCATTTACAGAAAAACAAATTCCACGGATAATCCGCAAAATTCAAATTAAATTAGAAGATGTTTTATTTTAATTTAAATATTCATATAATATTAAGAAAATATTTTAAATTTTATAATTTTTGTATACATATATGTATGTAGATGATTCTGCAGAAGACTATACGGATAGTCGAGAGTACACTGTATTATGAACTTATAAATGAGTAGACATTTATTAATTTTTTTAGGTTGGTTGGTTATCAAGTAAACAAGAATTCCAATTGGAAATATTTGGGCCATACATTACACGTATACCAATTGAAATCAAACCAAATTATAAGAATGATTTATAAAGGTAAGTAATATATTAAGGCATACAATACAATTTATTTGTAATTAGGTATATAAAAAATGAGAAAGGACATCTGGGAAAATAAATCTCTATTATATAGTACATATACTGAAATTTGGAAAAATAAATATACATATTTTTAATTATTCATAAATGTAAAAGGTTTTTAATTAGGTATAATAATTTAAATTCATATGATTTTATACTTGATAATATTGTTATTATAATTTAATAAATTTGCAATATTATTTTTAAAAAATATTAAAAAGATAAATAAATAAGTTATAAAAATAATATCCAGTATAAATTCAAACTTAAAATGTATGTTTTCAAATATTTTTAGAGGAAAGATATTTCTTGTTTTAGTATATTTTTATCATGAATTATTTTTAAACTAGATAAAATACTGAGAACATAAATACCTAATATCTTTTATTTTAAACTAATAAGATACGATTCATTTATGAATATTGATTCCTTAATAAATGTTTAATGTTTATAGAGATTTTTTTTGTAATTATTAACTTAAAATAAATTTAAACTAACCGGCACGTTCAGCTTTCATAGAGTCCCAAACATTACAGTTGAAATCATCATAACCTGCCAATAGTAAACGTCCTGATTTTGAAAATGATACAGATGTTATGCCACATATTATGTTGTCGTGTGAGTACATGGCTAATTCTTGGTCAGACCGGATATCAAATAAACGACATGTAGCATCATCTGAGCCAGTAGCAAAGGCATAGCCATTTGGGAAAAACTAAACATAATAACAAACATTTTTAAAATGATGAAATCAAAGATGTGTATAATTATAATATTATAACTATCAACAATAGTATACAATATTTACTTGAACAAAAGTCAATAATTTTATTAATTAATTACCGTAACAGCATTGATATCAGATTCGTGTCCTGGGAACGTTTGTTTGCATGTTCCATCTCGAACATCCCATAACTGAAAATTAAATATTAATAATTAAGCTGTATTTTATTTGAAGACAATAAATTATAAATATTAAATACTTTTGCTGAAGCGTCACAAGCTCCTGATACAAATGTTCGCATATCAGGTGACATAGACAGAGACATAACATCGCCAGTATGTCCAATGAACGATGAACACTGTTGGCCAGTTTCAATATCCCATAATGCACTATTACACAATAGTTTTTAGTGAGAATAAAATATAATTTATCAAAAAAATTTAAGTATTTACCATGACATATCTCCAGAGCTGGTGACAATTTGGTTATCATCAAGGAATCTACAACATGATAAGTAACCTGTGTGCCCTGGCAGTTCTCGGCTAACTCTTACATTACCTTCTCTGGTTTTTAAACTAAAAATATTATAAAAAAAATAACAAAAATATTTAGAAAAAAAAAAAATTTGGCTTAAATTATTAAGAAATTATATAGGATACCTATAAATTGAACATATGTTGTCTAAACCACCACAAGCAACGAAACTGCCGGATGGGGCATATGCACACGTCATCACCCAGCTAGACCTAAGTGGTATGGCATGTACCTTATTTGTCGTATAACTATCCCATACGATAAGCTTTCCATCTTGTGAGGCTGATACTAGGTTTCTGGAATAAAATGATTCAATAAATAAAAAGTTTTAAAAATATATAATATTTAATAAATATTGTAAATCAGAGGTTGAGAATAAATATAATACAGAAAGAATAAAAAGCAAATTAATATTTTAATAATAATAGTATTCTCTATTAGTATTTAAAGTCTTTTATAAAACATTTTAAATTATGAAGTTGTTTTTTTAAAGAAAACTATAAACACTAATATTGATTATAGTATTATACAATAGCTATTCAAAAATGACAACATGACATTTTTTTTAAATTTGTCATAATGTTTAATTTATTTATAAATATGACACAATTGCAAGCAGTCATAATTAGATCTAATAATTGACTGATTCCACTATAGAATTTTGTCCATATTAATATGCATGTTTTTTTTTTTTTTTTTTTAATGTCTTGAATTACCTGGAGTCAGAGCCCCAATGCATGGCATATATTTTGGCGAGATGTCCACGGAGGGTACGTCTCGTTCGCATTTGTATCCGGCCGACCGGTTCCATGCTGGTAGTCGCTTGCGACAGACTTGTGTCGCATGCTGCTTTTCTTGCATCCTATAAAAAAATAAAACTTTTAATCAAACTAGTTTTACACATGGATTTTGACTAAAAATCCATCTATATAAATAATATATACATTTTACACACATACAGCAATATAATTATAAAAACATAATATAATAACTCATGTTTATTATAGTAAGGTATAATAAAATATTATTATTACAAGCATTTTTGTTTAATATTGATATTTTTATCATTATAACTTTACTATATTGTAAATTGCACATTGTCCATTGGAATTATAAATAAATATAAACATTTGATTCATAGTTTACATAGTTTAAATACACAATGACTAATGTACTTGTCAAACAAATTGTTGAAAAGCATTATTAGGCATATGATATATGCTATAATATACATAATAAATTTAATACACAATATACAATACATAGGTATTAGGTATATATATATATATATAATTGTGACAGGAAATTATTTTTTAAATTTATTATTAATATTATATTCATTATAGGTACATTCTAACAAGTGTCCATTTGGAGACTAATGAAATGATATAAGAAAATAATTATCTCCATTCTGCATTGCGTACATGCACCAAAATATATTAAGCAAGTATCTACAATGCAATTGAATAAACGGATAATGGTTTTAATTAAGTTTTATTACACAATATTTAAAATAGAATAAACATTGAATATAATTATTTTTTTTTTAACACAACTTATGCAATTATTAAATGTATAAAATGTATCTACTAGATTACTAGAGAAATAAAAGAATCATTTTAATGTCTTTGTAAGGAGAATAATAAACTGGAGATATTATACATAGTATGGTACAATAAAATAATAACAAACACAAAATCGAATGTTTTTTTTTTTTAAATTGTGTACAATATGTTGAATGTTGATACCATATAATTGTAAAATAAAAATTCGTCTTAATTATTTTACAATAAAATAATCACTAAAAGGGCGTTTTCGTATTCGTGATGTTTTATATTTTCATAATAATAATAAAGGCACTAATGAATATTAAAAAAGTAAGTAACGACTAATAATATTAAATAATTATCAGTAAAAAAAAAAAAAAATATGATCGGCAGTTGAATCGTTATGTTAATATTATATCATAATACAAATTACAATAGGTAACAAACTCATCAGTCATTATTCTTATAATAGAGGCATATATTGTATATAATAGTAATAAAAACAATAGAAATAATAAAACTAGGTATGATTAACTTGTATAGCTACATCAATTGATATAAAATTTTCAATACACAAGAATCATCACCAAAGAAGAGATCATTCGAATAAATAAAAAAATAACCTCATCCGAATGTCAATAGACGTAACAAGAGTAATTTTTTGAGGAATAATTGGGATTTGAATCGTGGATTCGGTGTTCAAATACCTATTTTATGGCGTAGTATAACGAAATTCTCGTGTACACATGATACACATGTATCGATTAATACGTAGGGCGAACAAACGAGAGTATTCGATTCTATATTGTAATCAGATTTTTCTATACAATTTTATTCCGTGGGGCGAAATTTTGAAGAATGAAAAACCTAAAATTGATTTTTTTATGAAACATCCTCCTCGATTACAAAATATAATAATATACACGGTTTTTATTATTATTATTATTATTATTCAGACGGGGCAAATTGGCCAGTGTGAACGATCCCTCGTCGTGCAGTTTTAGTCAAACGACAACGACGGCGGCGCACCCGCGCGCGAGACGGCGGCTACGCGCCATATTGATCGACGTGCTAACGGGCGCGCGCGCGAGATAGTCGCAGCGGCGGTAACGGCGGGCGGTGGAGGAGAGGTCGGTCGCCGCCACCGCATATGAGAGCAGCAGATACGGGGGAGTAGAGTGGCGTGGCCGGGGGGAGCGAGACTGCCGGCCGGCTTTCGCATGACCCCTTCGCTGGCCACCACCAACGACGACGACGACGACGACGACGACAACGACGACGACGCCGCCGCCGCCGTTCTCCTCTTCGCGTGTCGCCGTCGCCGCACCGCAAAAGCTCTCTCTCTCTCTCTCTCTCTGCGCTACACGCTAACGCCCTCCACCTACGCCACCGACCCGCTCGATTCACCAAACGAGCGCCGACTTGTAGACGTGTGCGTGCAGTGTATGCGCGGCATTGGCCACACAGCCGCAGCGTATATTATTATACTTTTTGTACACATAAAATAACGCCGCGGCGTTTTAATAGCAGCTCCGCGCTCATATATATATATATAATATATAACCGCAGAGTGTTATTTATACAGGACGATTGTTACTATTATTTTTTAAACGTATGTATCATAAAACCGGGCCAGCAACAACGATTTTATATTTTTTCCCATCTATAGGACCGCTGCACATGATATTATGCTCGTTTACACTCATATATTGTACATCTAAACGATTCGACTAGGTTACATTCCGTTTTTAAAATAGAAAAGAAAAAGAAAAATTATATTCCCGTGCAACCGTCGTCTGGATAAGACGTTTCATTCTGGTATTACGCGTGTAAGGGATGGCTGTGTGTGTGACGGTTACGAGTGGATCTCGAGAGCGCAACACGTGATTGTCGTACGAATACGCAACGAATAACGGGACGAACGGGTTTTTTGACGGATGCATCACAATATTATTTTGTTATTATATATATTTATCGACATTTAAATTGAAAAATGTATCTTACGGTTGTATTTTATGTTGTACAACTTGTGATCGCAGTATAGGCACACTTTTTATTGATATTATTATTATTATTATCATAATCACAATGTTGTATTACATCAGTGAAAAGGACGAGAAAATGTAAAATCCATCAATTTATTTTTATTTTGACCACAGGTGAATTAGAAAATACGATTATTATCATAAATCTTTACTGATTAAAAAACATTACACACAATAACACACGTCGAATTTAGGTTTCCGAGTTTCAGACTACCAACACTTCGTTGTATTATCATAGCGATACGATGATATATTCAACGTCAACCAGCTACAAATAAATTGAACCAAAAAAAAGATGTATTAGATTAATAAATTAAAAAAAAAAAAATCAATAATTCACACGAGTTTATAAAACTGTCGAACGAACGAAATTTGAACACACCGCCTATATTATAATTATGCGGACAATTTTAAATCGATAAAAACTCGTAGCTGATTTCATTTATTAATGCTTAAATACATCATTGTACATTCGTGAAATTTATTAAAAACGTAAGTTGTTTAATTCACCAACATTGTGAGTAGTTAATATGTATTTTTAAGAAACTTTACGTTGTCTTATTTAGTAGACTATAAAAATATTCAACAATTAACTTACAAAAGATCTAAAGCTGCTTAGGTGGATACTTAAATTGGGGATCAGATCAATATAATTTTATCAAAATAAATTAAAATTGAAAAAATATATTGAAAGAGATTATATATAGGCGTTCGCAGGACACAGGGGTTCCTGATGAGCCGAAACACCTCCGACATTTTGTAATTTGGGTCCTAAGATAAGTTAAGATTCTTTAATCAAAAGTTAATATTTTAGACTAAATTTTTCTAGAATAAGAGACAAAAAAATAAATGATAAAATTTTTTCATATTATTTCATAATTTTGTATAAAGGGTATAGGTACCTACATTTTAAATTTGAGAGTAAAAATCATATTTTATAATAGGAACAGTCGTACGTCGTATAATATGACCTAATATCTAAAACCATTTGGAACGATTAAGACGTCTACTATTAACAAAACAATAAATAACTTCAAATATTAATTCAGATTTATTAATAAATTATTCAATAACAGAGGCGTTCTCAGGATTTTTCAATAGAGGGGATGAAAGAAATTGTTAGAAAGGGTTACCAAAAATAGACAAAATATGTAAGAAAATAAAGAGCCTTGGGGGGGGGGGTATCTAACCCCATATCCCCCCGTGAGAACGCCCATGTTCAATAATTTACGTAATGTGGGCTGGTTACATTGTACAATTAATTATTAATTAACATCATTGACTTGGTAGTACTTTGGAAGGACCTAACCCAACTTAGGCTTATATGAACGAGATAATAATCAAACAGTGTTAATTGTATGGTATTTATTAATTTTGAGTTATATGTTGTGTTTACATTTATAAATGAATACCTATCGTTCATTAATTATAATAAAAATATTTTAAAAATATAATACAAAAATAAATTTATCTTTATTATTAATTTTGATTTTAAGGCTTTTGAAGTGAAGTACAATATAGTATTAAAATTGATTTATTTATTAGCTTAGTGTAAATGATAAATTATTGAATTATTATCATTTATTAAATTTATAAGATACTTACTCGTATGGCATTTTTCAGCGTTTCAGCCTCTTGCCTTAATGAGTCCAGTTCATTCATTGTGCACGGCTAGGGCCTCCGGTCTTGACCGACACAAATGCTAAAACATAATATTAGTTGTCAGTAAGTATTAATATTAAATATGCTGAGTAAAATATAAAATATAATTATAAGGTATAGAAAAATATTAAATTTTAATATATTTCAGTATTTACTAATGCATTACTTATACATGTATATTGTACAAGTAATGTATAAAAAAGCTCGAATAAAAGTAATAAAATATAAAAAAAAAAAAGTAGGTACCTAAAGTAAAGTAGGTATTTTATTTAAATTTAACATTCATATTAAGAATTTGCTATGATATAATAATCATGAATCGATACAAGAACCCACACAAGAAGAACGTATAAGTACTTCATATACCGTATATAGGTACTTTATGAAGTTCAATGTCAGGGTAAAAATGATGAATTGGTAATTTAGTTGTACTTTTCATTAATGACCGTTAAAAAATATATTTTTAAACGTTTGAGAACCAATGCAATTAGTTTGTTTATTTATCAACACGTGTAATTGACAGGATGAAGAGAAGGGTAGCATTAACTACTAGCGGAATTGACTTCCGTCAATAGACCACACGGTCTATGAATACATTCCAGCAGGCATGATAATGGGTTAGGGAGGGAACAAAATACGGATACGTGACGTCAATTATCAATGAGTTTATAATTTCATGTGTCTAGTTTTTCAAGGCTCGGCACATTTTAGCACGAGAACTCTACGGCTAAACAATAATTGACTAATTTCTTTTAAAAACCTAATTCTTTGACAATTAATTATTGAAATTATTAGGTAGATTGTGCACATTGACACCTTTGTTCACTACCAGAAATGTAAATCTATAATAGGTTATTTTAATCAATTATTGTTATCTTTACAAGACACTAAACAAATTCATAAATTAAGATAAAAATACTATTATTATTTATATTATACTTAAACTTTAACAATATGTATTTGAATCGTGTACATTATATAATTTATGATGTTTATCAAATAATAAAACCTAACTGTAAGAGAAATAATTTAGAATTTAGACTAAACATAATATAATATATTATTTAACTTATATGCCTAAAACTTGATATAATATAATAGGTATACTTCGTTAAAATTCAAAATAAAAATGTTTAACTTAAATACTCAAAATATGTTTTTATATTCTCTATTATTACCTACATCATAATGACATATTATAAAAAACAATTACGCAATTTCGTACACACAATATTTTTTTTAACCAATTTATTAAAGATAAAATATTTTGTTTTTTTGTTTATCTTGTTCAATGTATTTAATATACAAGAATAAAAGATATTAAAACATTTATTACATTATTGAATTTGTATCTTGCTACTAGTTTTAAATTAATAAAACCAAAGGGATTTTATACGTATATTTTATATAGATAATAGTAGGTACCATTAGTAAGATACAATATGGCAAGTGTGTATATTTTCTATATATATATAATATATATATACATATATAGAAAATGAATTACTATTATTAATTTCCCATCGAATCCGATGGGAATCGAGAGGTTATATTATATTGTATAGAATCGGTATAGTGGTTGTGACCGGTGACCGGATTGGTAAGCCACGACAATCCCGGTGGACGATGCGTGCAAGTCAGAGTCACGAATGACCTGCCCGAAATTTTGTGCGACAACTGGCATTATATAATAATTTCATGACACGCGGGCTTGGAAAAATAATAATAATAATTTTTCTGTACATATAAAATAAAAAGGACAAAATCCAAGTCCTCAGCGCATGATTAACTCACGCATTCTGGAGTAAAGGGTACAAAGCGCAAGCGCGAAGCCGATCGATCATCGAGCGCAGAGCCGCGTGCTCGTTTTTTACCCAACCCGCCGCCGGCCGGCATCACGCTCATGTGTTCATACACACACACGCGCGCCCGCGCGCAAGCGCACAGCTCACCCAGTAAACGCACGCGCACCGCACATACACTAGCTAAAATAATTAAGCAAAATGTAATCTTTTGTTTTATTTTGGATGTAAAATACTTCAAGAACTACGATAGATGAATGTCGCAATTTAATGTATTTCTTACATATAAATTAGCAACAGCTAGTTTAGGTCGTTTCTAACGTTATGATACTTTCTAAGCAAACGTTGATAAAGAATGAAGATTTGTTGCACTAAAAAGTTTTTAGGTCGTTTATATAAGTTTTAATATTTGATTACACATTAAGCACACTAATTTTTCATAAGTTTTATTCGTTAGCCGGTCTATGTTTATTACTTATTAGTCATCACTTAAAAATAATATATAATATATTAATTTTAAATAAATATTTAACTAACGTGCATATATAATAGTAAAACGAATAAAAATAGAGCAAATTTAATTAAAACTAAATTAAAATAAATGAAAAATAAAGATAGATAAAACTCGGTGTTTTAATTCCCTGCAGTATACTGTTAAAAATTATAATTTTTGAGTAAAATATTTAAATATTTAATTCATCTCAACTCTCAACTATACCTAGTGCAAAATATATAGATTATCATAAAATATAATATCAATATTTTAGATATGCACAATAGATAGCGTATATCTCCATTGAATAATAGAATAGCACCCATATTCGACTTAATGTCAATTAGTAGTATAAAACACGCGTTCGCATTATTATGTAACGAATAAAAACATCAAAATAAAATAATAATGATTAATTTTACTTTGTTGTCAAAACATATAACAATATTAAATAATAACGTGATATGTTATGAACTTACAAGTTATTTAAGATGTTTTAATACAGCAAACAGTAGAAATTATTATGAAACAGCTAAGATACACATGTAATTATTGCCTTTGAACAAGTCTATTGTCTATTATAGTTGTGCTTTTGCTCTTATTAAAAAATATTTAAAAGCGATTATTTAGGAGGAAAATAGTAGATGAAACTCAACATTCTTATGGATTTATCTTTTACAGCTTATAATTAGTAGAAGCGGAATGACATTCTCACCCAAAGCGTTTTACATGCGTCAAACTAAAATACAAGCAGTTTTTTTTTTACATTAGCCATATGGTCGGGACATTTATAACTTTATTTATTCCAAAGTTTAAACTGGTACAAAAATAAAACTTTCTCGTACGCCTATAATAGTAGGATATATTGGGAATTATTAATATAGAAAAAAGATTTAAAGATTAAAAATTATTTATAAATTATAATTAATTATAATATGTTGTTTATATGCAAGGTATTGTTTTATGTGTATGTATAAACAGTAGTATGATCCTAAACTCTGTGAACGTTTCCATAACACAATAATATCATTTAACACAAATTAGAAATTGGCAAAATATAATATAATAGCTAAATACTTAGTATAATATGATTTAAATCATATGTATACAGTGTGACCCTGCTATATGAAGTATCCCTAAATATTTTAGCTAGATGAGGTTAGATAAAAATGTGGTTTTTGAGAGATAAAAGGCAGCACCGAAAATACATTTTGAGAACATTTAACCTGAACTTACATACCGTAAAGGCGAATATAAAAAAAATTTTTTGAAGAACAATTTTTGTATAAAAAAATTTTTAATTAAAATTTACTACTAATTTAGTTTTTAAACGATATTTTAATCACTATTTTTGTACTCGACTACTTAAAATATTTTTGATATTGTTTAATCCTATCTGTACACAGAAAAAACTTAAATTAACACTATTAAATAATAAAATCTAAATAATTACACCTTATTAATGTGTCAACTTTTATCAATCCTTTAAATGTTGTCATATCTTCTTTCAAGAATGAACGTTTAAAATTAAACTAAATTACAAAAAAAAAGAAGACGTGTAAAATAGATTACAAGAAGATTCGTAAGTTTTAATTCACTTTAATAACCTATGTAGGTAATTAGAAAAACATTTTTATTCAAAACTTATTTTTAAAAATAAAGTAATATTGAACATGTACGTGTCGAAAGTTTTCTTTAAATATGTATTTTTCATTCATACTTGTCACTTCCTGATAACCTAATTTCAATTCTAAGTCATTTGGCTGAAATATTTAGTACAAAAGTACGTGATATAATAATATTGTGCTAAGAATTGTACGCATGAAATTCCACGCATTACTGGATGATTCCTTCAAACAAGACTGGTTATGTAACTCTACGAGTTTTTGTCAACGTGCCTACAAATAAATATTGACAGTTTAAATATTAAAATATAAAAAGAAAAGATATATTATAGGTAGTCTTAGTGGCGACAAGAATCGCAGACTACGACTTTTACTGTAATATAATATGAGCCTAGCCATTATATTAGTACCTATTATCATTATCATTATGATTTTGTATTAGTTAATGTGAGTAATACAAAAACATGTTATCATGAAGTGTCGGGAGTCGAGGGTAAGCGCAAACGAACGTGAACCTGCACGAGGGAAATACGACGACTTACACACGGTACCCTGTTAGGAAATGGGGGTATGGTAACGCTGTGGGAAGTGTTTGACCGGTCGGCCACTCTTTGTTTTATATACTTGCGCGATGCTGCGGCGTTGTCTTTTCCACGGCGGCTAGTACCGTAATATCCGTATAGAACATAATATATTATAAACGCACACACAAGCACATACATCGCGCGCGCCAAAGGTCAACGTTACCGTCGGGGCGCGGATGTTGCCGTGGCGACCGACCGACGTTTCCTCCGGGGTAAACCCACCGCGTTGTGCACCGTGAAGGCGACACGGCACGGCGGTGTTCTCTCGTTCACTTCTCCCCTGCCTCAGCAAAGCAGTTCGACAACGCCTTTGACACTGCCGCCGGGAAAATGAACGATGACACCGTGCCGTCGCCCGTCATCAAAACAACAGCAATAGAATCGAAAACGCGCGAAATAAAAAAAAATACATTAATACATTCTTTAAGCATTGGTATATATATATTATAAAAGTGGTCCGCGAGGAAGGGGTTGAATGGTACTTATAAAATTCGTTAAGTTAGGTGATAGGAATATTATCGATGTGGCAAAAAATACAAGTACGACTATAATGCCATAAAAATCATATATTTTATTAGATATATAGATATATCGCAAGTGTTCGAGCACTGTAGCTCCTAGTAAATTTTTTTCTTGAGATTGTGACTACGATAAAAATACACTCTACTTTTATTTTTATTTTCTATAGCATGATTAAAACTGCAGAGTTGCATGCGTCCGATTCCAATATGTATTATTATATTGTTCATAGGAGCCTAACCTGCTGAAGTAATATATATATTAAGTATATGAACAGTGAGCTAAGATTAGGTTTCTTTATTTTGTTTACCGATCACAGGACTATATAGAAGTATTTATTGTCGTAGCCGTCACCACAATTGATAATACAACTTTGGATATGACTCAATTAATATCAAACAAATTGGATAAGGAACCACTAATTACGAAGATACGATAATCATTTTCGAATCCAAGGACCAGTGTTTAGATGTGACAACGTGCGATACAATGACTCGGAGGCACACCAGTGATATTTGAGTGTAGGCGATCATTTTTCTCAATGAGAGTAACATCTTGATTTTTTGAGTGTTTATAATAATACAATTTTTAAATAATTAGAAGAAAAATTTAAGAAGTGATCCGTAGATGGCCCAGTATGCAGTTATTTTTAAAACTGTCCGCCAGAGTTCCATTGTGTACGATATATCATATGCCCACATCATTATATTATTTTAATTTTATATATACGAAACTCGAATCAATATAGCAAGGTGATAATTTTTTAATGGTAATAAAAGGTAAAAAAAAAATAGATCAGGTATAAATCGGTAAGTAAGTCCCCCAGTAACACATTAAATTATAATGTATTATTTCCTAACACTCCATTTTTTTTTAATATATGATTAATGCAACCATAGCAAGCTGCACTCTAAATCATCAACATTTGATTATACATAATAAGTACAGCATATTATTATTCATAGTGGTAACTAGTATGTATATAAGCAAAAAGTTTGTTATAAACTATTAAATGTCAACAAACAGTCGTTGTTTCTCTGAATATGGGTGACTGACTACTGCCTCAAATGTTTTTTTACAATCCATCCAAATATATTCACTTTCGTCCCGGGTATAATTCATTCTATACAATGACGTCAATGGAAAACTTTGCCCTCGTTATTCAAAATACTACGAGTTATAGATATCTAGTATATGGACCATATTCATTATATCAATTGACAAACAGTAAGTAAAATAACATTAATCATTTTCAGGGTGTTATTGATATATGGTTAACCTAACCCCTGATCTATCCATGTGCCTACTATTTTTAGTTTTCAAATATCGTATAAAATGTATTTATTGTATTATAGTTGAATAAAAAGATAATATGAGCAACAGCTATTTTGTTAAAAAATTATACGAGCTCCAAAAAATTAATTGTAAGATCAAGTTTTTCTGAATATAAAGTAAAAAAATACAAAATATTCTTGTATTTTAATTAACATATAGGTAGTTTTTAAAATATAAAAACAATTTTTGAAAGTATAAATTGAAAATAAAAAAAATAATATTTAACTATCTATATCAATATTGTTCAATTACTTACAATTCAAGAAGCTAACCAGTATTCAACTGTCGTAGTATTTGAATAAGCAAAAAAGTAATATTTTAAAAATTAATCAATTGATTTTCATATTTTAAATAGATGAGTATGCACTATGCATACATATAAATATTAGTTATACTATTTGGGAAAATATAATACGGTATGGTTTGCATTGTTATACTAAAAAAATTTATTTTAAATTTTACTTCTCAGTAATTCATCCAGCTATGTCAGAATATATCAATATAAATACCTACTTTTTTTTTTTATAAAAACTCAAATAAATATTTATTATAAACTATTATATAACTAGGTACTTATACAAACTAAAATTAGTTGATCTATAATAGAAAAGCTACACAAACTATTAAACATACATCATAATATGCTTAAAACTTTTTATTATTAAATATTAAATTTATCTTTATACAACAGCTGATGTGATATATGCAGCATTTTTTTATGACACATAAGGTACCTTTTACCTATAAACGTTTGAAATGGAAGTAAAAATTATTATTTTACAATAATACAATACTACATTAAAATATTATATACCTACTGAATTATACTAACTCTGCTGTTACTCACCTCAAGATAAATCAAATATTTAAGGTCAAGACATGGATATATCCGTCAGGTTAAGCGGCAGGACGTAAATATCCAAGTGTGCGTTTTATTAACGGTTGCTGAACATCGCGGTAAAAATATTAAATGACCACTAAGATTAAGGTCTTATCTCGCATGCAATGGTAACGCACTGTTAACGCACGACACCCCTATCAACATCGTCGTAATGTTAACGCGAAACTAACGAGTTGAAAAACAATGGGTATAAAAATGTTGGAAGATTTATCTAAATAAAATAACGCACAGACAAAGCGATGGTCGGTATGTAAAAAAAATGTGATTATGTTTAAAAGCTAATACTACAATACATAGGGTTAGTGATGGTAAAAAAAATTAATGAAAAATATCGCATCGGTTGCTGTTGCATTCATTCCTATGCGAACCACGCCCAACACCGTACTGAATGCCTGTCGAGCGCGGATGTAAAGTTCCATCGCAGCACGCTAGAGCTTTAGGAGAGGCTTTCGCAGCGCTGATCATACTAACGTTTATACAATACCCTCTCCCTGATTTCGACATTCACTCCTTGTTCCCCTACTACACTATGAGACAAAAGTAAAAACAAAAAACTATATATTTTTTTAACGGTTTATTCAATGTTTGCTACATAATTATTTATATAAAATATGGTAGATATTACAATATTATTTTATGAATATAAATATTTAATTTAAAAATACATAATTGTATTTGTTGGAAACTATAAGTAAGTAAAGTCATATTTTAAAGCCAATTATATCATTTATTTTGTAGATATTTTAAGTTGTACCTTTTTATTTGTAATGTTTTAAATAAGTACCATTAAACTACCTAACTGTTGAAGGCAGAAGTTATCTATACAACTATATTTACATTCATTGAAATAATTTAATTAAAAATAATATGTGTAATATGTTTTTATACATAAAAAATATGATTTATGATAGATATACAACATACATAGTATGAGTATAATAAAAATAATAATTTTAACGACTCGTTTAAGTTTCTAACTAATAATCTTTCTGAGTATCCATAGTCCATACACCAATAATAGTAGCTCTATATACCTACACTATATATAACACACTATACACAATACGGTTAAGTTTATACTTTATCTATTAATGTGTCAAAATACATACTGTGATTTTTTAAGTTAAAAATAGCGATAATAAATCATATTAAATAATGTGGTATAATTAAAAGATTGAAACGAAAAAGTTAACCAACAAAAATCAATTTATCTTAACTATGGGTATTAGTTTAAGCATATTATTTTAAATACTTACTACAAAAATAAAATAAAAAATAAATTGTATAAAACAAAAATCTAAACGAATATTTGGAAAAATGGTTTTTACTTTTTGATTAGGTAAGTTAAAAATGTAGAGCTTTGAAAATCATGATATCTATATCCTGAATCCTTGGCTCAAATAAGAAATCTTTCTACCGAAACCAGGAACACATAAACAAATGAAATTAAATGAACACTAACGTCGAAGTTTGTTAACGTTTTTTTGTGTGTAATATAACAAAATCATATAGACGAATTATAGGGACAAATAATTTCAAAAATCTAAACACATCTATTAAAATTAAAGAAAACAAAATTATTTCCGTATACATATTATATTGTAATTCACAAGGAAAAAATATTATTTCTAATTTATAAAATACAGCTATTCAATTTTTTTTCAATAAATCAATGAGCATGATTTATTATTTATTAATTATTATTAATCAGTAATAATAAGTAGATAATTGATATAATCAATTATACTATTATAGGTTAGGTACCTATTCTATTTGTAGTTATTATCATATTATATTCGATATTAATATTAATAGACATGTATAAAATACTATCAAAACATTCAAAACAATTCAGAATTAAAATATAATAATATATAATTCAACATAACAATAATATCAAAAAATAATTAAATGTCTATAAAAAAAATGAATTTATATAATATATAAATTCATATATTATATTATTACTCATAATTCTCCGGTGAAAAGTTAGGTAATGAAACTGGTATACTACTTTTTTTGCTGGTGAACCTCGTCAATATCATTGTTTATTTCAGGCCTTCTACCCTAGGGGGGGGGCGAGTATCGTAAACTTTCAAGGGAGTATGCCACAGGAGTAAATAATAAAGGAAATGAAAAATATCGTAGGTATACATTTTTCTACCATATCCTATACCTCCATCATAATCACCCCCTGAAATAAACACTGCTCAGTGCTTAATAGTAGTCTAAGTTTCAATCTTAATTTTACCAAACTTGTTAAATTGAATAACACGTTTCTGATGGTTACAATATGTACAAAAAATATACAAAACGAGTTATGTATTAAATAATTTTCAAATCAGTAGTAAGTGCATTTCCACACTAAACTGACATATTTCTGTTTAAAATTGACCGATAACACGATATTATATGGATAAATAATATGTTTTTTATATTTCTTAAAATACACTTAAACAATTCATTTTATCGGGGCAACATTCGAGAATTTGTAGACGTAATTATGATACTTCTTAATGAATAAAATATGTTTAATATTTTTTAGTCTTATAAAATAAATACAGTACAATTAAACTTAAATCTTTAATAATAGGTAGTAGATTATTAGTTATAGACGTTATAGTTTTTCATATTGATTAATTTTCTGATGTTACAAAATTAATGTAGCCATCTTAAAAATGCATTAAAATATTTTAAAAGATAGTTTTTACCTAATTTTGATTGTTTTGATTTACTGCAGAATAAAAAATATACATTCAACTTAAAAATTAGATAGGTACTAATTCTAAACATTTTAAATCTGTAAAATATTTAGTATTTTTTCAACAGTTTGTACATAATATAATATAGTATATACAATACATAACTATTTGTATTTTATATATTATTAATTATTATATTTTACAGTGATACACATGCAAACATTAAATTAACTATCAATTTAATATTGGGTTCCTATAATTCCACCTGAAAACCGAATTCAGAATATCTGTACTCGTTGTCGGCTATGTTCAATCGTAGTAATAAAAAAAGCCGACCACGCCGGCATTGCTGCCGGTTCAACCGCGTCTTGACGGGCGCAACACGCATGAGCTTTTAGATTGATCGGACTCCCCACCATTAACAAAACCATTGAGAGGGCGGTGGGCGCTGCTGATTACGAGGACACCTACTGCTAGTGTACCGACCTCCCAGCCACAATATAATATACAACCAGAGGAAATAAGAGACTGGATTCTGGAGAGAACATCAAACAATAAATACAACTATACATTATACAATATATTTAAAAATTGAAATATAATGTATGCAGTACATTTGTATAAACACCAATACGTAATATTATAATGATAATTCGTTTATAAATTAATATGAGTATAATCTGAATAGAAATATTGATAACTGGTTTTTATAACATAAATTTAACTTTTTCTACCATACATGTGTTATTGACTATTGTAAATAAACATTGAACATTTGAAATAAAGATTACCTACCTACTACAAATTATAAATCAAAACTATGATTTGAACAACTGTTGGTTATGAGGATGTCAATGCAGTATTTGTTTTAACTCTTAGACCCGTGCGCAACATCGATAAAATGCATTCAGGTAAAATTGTTTTTTTTTTTTATGATTTTTGCTAATATTAAAGTAAAAACATCTTCTATAAAAAAAAAATATATAAATAATAACATATTTGAGAGTTTATTGATAATCAAGTGTTAATTTATTAATAATTATTATTTGACTATATTCGACTCCATTTTTTTAATTTGAATGGATATTTAATTTATTTAATTGATTTGATAAAATATTTAGCTAGGCAAAAAAAAAATATTTAATATAATTTTACGTGCGAATGCGTTTACCCTATGTTGTGCGTGAGCCAGAGAGAAAATAAACAGTGTACTGACGTTCTCTTAATTTAATTTTAACCCATGTAAAATAACTAAAATATTATTATACATAGGTAACAGAGATTATCATTACCTTATATATTAGGAGTACAATGTATAATACAAAAAATACATTTACATAAAATATGTCATTACATTATTAAATAAAATTAAATGTTATTTAATGTTTAATGAAGCAATTTTATCAACCTAGGTAAAACGTTGAGAAAATGTTGAGCATAATTTACGTTTAAATTACGTATTGGTGTTTTAAATTATTATAAATCAGTTAGCAATAATTATATAATTTTTAGCAAAACTTTTGATCAATAATAATATTCTTTTGGAAATTAATATTAATTCAACATGATGATTAATATTAAAATTTATCGAATAAGTAATTTTGTATTTAAATTTTGTTTTAAGACCCAAGACAATAATTTTTGACTAAAATAACCACAAATGAAATAAAAAGAATCACAATATTAAAATTTTAACGTATGTATAAAAAACATTGCCAATCAAAATAAAGCTTGACTTAAAAACTTAAAAAATTATACGTAACATTCGTGATACTATTATTATTATAATTATAATCGATTTTACGAAAATAAATACAATTAGAATAATTAGATTCATATACAACTTTTGAAACAATGCTTTTAAGTTATTAAAACAATGTTAATAGATCAATTTATTCCAATCCGAGTCTAATCTTGAATAATTTCTCTAAAAAAATAATTTCCCAACTTATAATTTTGATTATATATTTGAATAAACTATGGAGGTAATCGATTTTTTTAAGTTTTCAACGAGGTAATAATGAGTTGTTTTGATTAATAATATAATAACTTTATTTTATTAAGTGCGATTAATGGTAATAGGGAAAGTGTATCACTATGAAAATATGTCATTTTACTGGTATATGATATATGATTATTGATTAGAGCAGGTAAAATGATAACTGGTGTGCGAACAAAGTCACATAAGAACCTAATACGTTCTATTCAGATTTTTTTTTCAAAAATATCATCGTAGCTCATTAATGGTAAATTCTGTACATTTAAAATAATACTAAACATTTGCAGTATGCTGAAAATTAATAACGTATTTTAAAGAAAATCTATTTTTTAAGTTATTTACTTTTTTGAATTCAACAAACATTTTAAATTTTATGTTTAAAAGCAGAATATTTTTCTGAACTTAAGTATTTAAAGTTTGGTAGAGTGGAGCACAGTGACAGAGGTATCCCATACAATTTTAGCCCACCATTACTCATCATAAGTTAACGAGGAGAATCAAAATTAGATTATACAAGATCCAAGTTATAGACTCGTTGAACTATATTATCGAGAAGCATGAATATCTACCAAATCAACCATAATAAGAGATTAAGGTCATCTGGTCATGCATATAAAGTTATGAGATGGAGACCAAATAAAACACAATCTTGAAAAAAGCCAAACAACAATGAGAGTATCGGATTACAAATCTAAAAATTTTATCATAGGAGTGCCGAACAGAGGGAAATTTTTGTCACATCGAAAACATGGAAATATATTGTAGAAACAAAAATAGACGTAAAAGACCACGAATAAGGAGTGTCCTCCCCCAAATGTAGAAAGAAAAAATTTTAAAAATAAAATTTTATTTCATATATTTTTACAAAATATTAATGTTTTTCAAGATAATGATTAATTATAGATACTATAGTCCGGCCACCGAGAGAACGCTTCTGGGCGGCGAACCAAAATTCGTCATCTAGTATTATTTCATAGCGAAAATGTATGTGTAGTTACACCGATGATCTTATAGGAGTATAGGACATACATTATAACACAATAAAATAACTTATACAATGGTAATGTCGTTAAAGGTTATGATAGTATAATTTTGTATATTCTAGTTAGAATATATCCGAGGAATTTACCTATTTAAAAAATTAGGTTGTAATAAAGATGATAATGGATCTGCGAGGAAAGGGGAGGGGTAATTACTTTATTACTTATACACTTATACAGGGAATACATTTACTGCACATTAATTTATGTACAAAATTAAACGAATAATTTTACTAATGGACGAAACTAAAATTAGTGGTTATAACCTATATTAATTATTATTTTATAATAGGATTTTATATTTATACTTAACACGCAAAAAAAAAACAATAAATGAATTCTATTCATATACGCTTTTCAACTATTTTAAATTCGTAAACAATTTTATCAATTACTAATAATGGTCATCAGCACAAAATAATATATAATTAATTATTATTGAACAGTTAACAGTTTATAAATATTTAAAATATTATTATTATATTTACTTTTATATATCTATTATATTTGATCATTTAAAATAGGTATATCTACTTTGTACTGTAAGTTTTTATCAGTGATTATTATTATCATTACACGTTGTTTAATTTATAGATATGAAGATATGTATCATTTTTTTTTTAACAATGTCTGTGTAAACTATAGTAAAAATTAAAATGGTTCCACGTTCCACTAGGAAAACATAAGTGGTAAATGTCGAACGTGTCTGTTTAAAATGTGGGTCATCTCAGGAAATATTTTTTTACAAAAGCGTTTGACAGAGATAATAATTATTCTCAATTTATTTTGATCGAACATTCTAATATCATATTTAGAGAAATCAGAACATACTACATAGTGCAAACACAATATAATAAATAATATGTACATACTATATGCACCGTGTTAGCATGTTCACTAAAATTTTGTCAATACCTACTATACTTATATATTAAAATATCCATCAAACATGTTTAGGTTATTAACCTATTCAATTTATATTTAATCTTAACTATTTATAAATATTTATATAACAGTTCGTTTATCAACTTTCTTACATTTGTTTAGTAATTATTTAAATATTACGTTAGTATTTAGTTATGAATGTTATTTTTTTTATTAAGGAATATATTGTGTTATATCAAATTCAAATATATTATGTTGTTCCAATTTATGTATGTATATATGATATATGTACATTCTATAGGAATCAGAAAAAAATTAAAATTCAAAATATTTAAAAAATATTCAAGAATAAAAAAATATTTATATATTTTATATTTGACAACACATTGTCTTAATTTATTTTGAATTCAAAATTTAAATAAATCAATAAATAAATAAAAAGGCGTTTTGCCCACAAAACTTTTAGACTACTACTACAGTTTATCAATTATCTAAGGCAGTGGTAACTAAGCTGTGGCACTTGGGGCACCGCGAACACTTCCTAAGGGTACCTCAATCTACGATTTATAATAGGTTAATAATTTAAAATATATAGAATTTTTTTTGTTCTGTGTTTCATCATACTTACTGCAAGGCAAAGCTGCTAAATTTGATCCTAAAGGTCCCCACACTGCAGCGGTGGCGGTAAAATTGTGTCCGGACTCATTTTGACGCTACCGCCACCACTACCGCTGCAGTGTGTGGGCACCTTAAAAAGGGAATCGCAAAAAAAAAAAGTTTGAAAACCTCTGATTTAAGAGCTTTTTTAGGTTGCCATTTGATATATTATATACATAATACTATTATAGAAACCAATTGTTTTGTTCCAAGTGTTTTGATGTAAGATTTTTGAGAAAACATGAAGAAACTTAACATACGAGCAACAATTGTGGTCTTACAACTCAAAAAAACTAAGCTAATTATCTATGGTTAACACTTAACATTAAGCATATTTGTTTCATATACATGGCTAATGGGATATTTAATTAATATTTTCAAATTATTTTAAAGAAATCAATAGGTAATTAAGACTTTAATTTGTTTTGTTAATAAAATGTTAGTAATTGAAAAAATCTGAAATTATCTATTACATTTGTTTGAAAATTACTTTCATTAAAATTGAATAAGTTCTTGTAATTTAATAACTTTAATTATTATTTCAAATTTTAATAACTTAAAGTTATGACATTTATAATATAAATTATAAAATCTAATTTAATTCATTATATATAAAACAACATGATTGAACAATGTTACTAAATTTAGTTTCTACTCGTAGTATCTAATATCTGACTAGTGATATTTATAAAATTAAAATTATTAACCATAATACTGATACTGAAAAAGTTGCATTCATAACCTGTTGTTTCAGTTGTATTTATTTACAAAAAATCAATAAAGATAACAAAATTTTAATAAAATGTAAAATATATATATTTTTTTTTAAACATATAAATAAATATATCTATGTGTATATTGTATACTTATATAGAAATATTGTTGAATATAAACAACTTAACATGACATGATGAGTTATGAATGTAGCTTAGTATCAGTTTTAACTAAAAATATAGAACACCATAATAAAAAATTAAAAATTATGTTATGAAAGTCACCTGGGGTAAACTTTATTTTTATGTTTTTCTATGTAGCATTTTAGGCAATTGCTTAGTGTCCCCAATCGTAATAGATACAAAATGTCTAAAACTAAATGTAAGTTATTACTTATTACAGTGTTTTGGATTTCACAAACTTTCCATATGTATTATAAGACATCATCATTGATTATAAATAGATTATTGTTAGAAGATATACTTACTATTTCAAAGGAAAATCTTATTTGTTCAATATTTGCTTACCCACTATAAATTGGCCTATTGATAATTTTAAGTCCTACCATAACTATCATAGACTCAGAGCCAATAGGTATGTAACTATAATATAGTATATTCACAATGTATCTAACAGTTTTGTTGTTAACCTCAAGATACAATGTATTGACCCGTGTATTTGTTGAATTTGGTTCAGATGAGTTTTAATTATATCTGTTTTAAATTTTATTAGTTTATAGGTAACATAATTTTGATAATCAATTAAAATTAAAACATATTGAGAACATTATTCTATCAGAGTTATATAAAAATTATTAAAAACTAAAATTACTGAAATTATGTTTATAAAAATAAAATAAAAGAATACTTGGAACGTGGAAGTAAATTTGACTCAATAATTGAATAATAATACTAATAATTAATTTAGTTTAACAGTAATCAATTATATATATTATTATAATCTATAAATTATAGTCTATTATATACTAAAATTAATTTCAATCAGATCTTACTATTTATAGATAATATAACCTTTGATTTTTATATCAATTAATTGTATACATATATTTTTAAGAGCTTTTATTCTAAAAAAAAAATACTATAGCATGTAAATTAGTTATTAGTTATAAATACTTAATAGGAATAATAATAATAATAATAAAAATTTAGATTAGGAATTGCACCTCGGTAATAAACTTTATTAAAAAGGAAATGATAGGGATTAAAAATTTAGAAGATGACTTTAGCTAGTATATGTACCTACCCATGAAAGTTAAAGAATGAAAAAAGTGAGAATTTAGAATAAGCTGGAGATTGCTTGCAGACCTCGTTGCAGACAAAATGTACGTATGATACAAATATAATATTACACACAATATTGATCAATGATCATCTATAATGATAAATTTATCAACAATCTTATATAATATATATATTATAATTATATCTTATGGATATTAACAACTGTATTTATGGAAACAGCAAGGTGAAGGGCTTTACCCCTCCTCCCATAATATATGCATTGGATAATAATCCATGGAAAATGTTATCACTTATCATGAATGTGCCATAAAATGATAATGGTAAGCACAAGTAAGTTTCAAGACTATTTTGAATTTACAGATTTGTCATTCCATCTAAAGAGTTACCTGTGGCAAGACCAACTTATTTTTTCGGATGAGAACTAGCCTTTTTTACTGAAAGTTGTTAAGCTGATTTTCTATTTTTTAAATTTAAATCATTAAAAATATGGTTCTTAAGTTTATTTAAAAATGTCAATAAATACATTATTAAAGAAAAATAGGGATGGGTATTCTTTAGTTTAGGTATATAACTAGACAGAATAAATAATAATGTAAATTTATATTTATTACAAGCTTTTTGAAAATATACCAACTAACTTAGTAGAACAGGGTAGAGGTAATGTTCATACAGTTAATAAAGAGAAAATATGAAGACTACAGCCCTGAGAAAAAATTGGTTATAGTTGCACCTATACCAGCATTTTAGCCTATAGATATATGAAATTGATAGATATACAATAATTAAAATTAAAATTTATAATAAGAGACATAAAATAGACTAAGGATATTGACTAAAATTAGGTATACTAATATTAGTAATATTATCAGAAATTTGGATTTTATTTTTAATTTCTAGCAAATACAATTTATTAAAAATTTCTAGTTCAATAAATATTCTATGAACATTTTCCTAAACTAAACATGGAATAATTGCTAATTTAAATAACCTAATAGAGAACATAATCTTTATGAATTACTGTATTGATGAACATACAGCTGCCTTTACAGATGTGTAGTTATCAAATTGCATGAGGTCGAAAATTAGTTTAAGTTTGTTTGACTATTCCATTTTTTTTTTTTTATGTGTTGCCAAGTTCATCACAGTAAATTATCACCCTTGCTATTGGATATTGTACAGTAATAATAAAATGATCATAAACTAAAAAAAAAAGTTAATTAATAATGTTTAACTTTTATTGATCTCAAGGGTTCTTTTAAAGTGCATGTTTTAATATAGGTATAGACCTATCTATAAAAGAATAATTTCTTATTGATTCAAGATTGTGGATACTACTAAAATTGATAATTCATTCAATGAAAATGATATGAAAAAAAAAATTGTTGATTTATTTTCAAAAAATTATTATTAATTATTTTTACTTCACATTACATAATAAATAAATAAACAGTTATTTTATATTTATTTTTAAAAATGAGATGAAAGCCAAAGGATAATTAATGATTATGTTTAGTAATAAGATTTAGGTATGCTTATTTAAATATAAATAAAATGTTACAACTATTAAGATATCTACTACCTATAATTCATAACATAAAATATATCAATTGAGGCAAAAAGGAAGTGACAATGAAGTATGGAAATATGATTGATGAAACCAATATAAGTTATGCCTTTATCATATTTTATTTCATACTTACAAAAAACTACTCAATTATAAAATGTTGTAAAAGAATAAAATTATTATTTAAAAGATATCTAAATGTTCATCTTTAAAAAAAAAACAACAATTCATATTATTTTAAGAGTACCTACCTAAGAACTTCGTAATATGTAAAATTAAAAAATATTCATCTAATATAATAGTTTAACTAATAGTATAATACTATTCAATATTGTATCTTAAAATTACAAACTTTTATTTTCCAAAACATACTTCATCATTATATTTCTACTTATTACATATTTAATATTAAAGATTCCGAAATATGATGATATTATTGAAAGATTAATACCTATATAATAATAATTCACTTATAATTATTATTAACCCGTATTCATCATATAAATCTATACAAAGCATTTTGTTACAAACTAAGCAGTAGAATTAATAATTTATTCACTAATAGGTACCTAAATCAATATAATTATTTAGGAATTCTTATCAACACAACTTATTAGGTACTAAATAAATAGTTTAAATATTTCTTCTATTCAGTAAATGAAAATTTCATTCAAATTAAAATTTGAAATTCCTATCAAGTACATTTTAAATATAGGTAAAATAATGTGAATATGAAATAATTTAAAACTGTTAATAAGAACTCTCAACAACCAAATATCTCTATAATTTGGGTAATTTTTACTATTAATTATTGAAAATCAAATATTCTATTTATGCACACGAGTAAATTATACTTTATGTAATTTAAATATTACCTATTAGGAGAAAAACCTAAGAAGTTACCTACTTACAATCGGTAAAATTGAATTCAGAATTATAAAACTAGGCAAATAATTAGATATTGTTAGGTAGGTAAATTATGCTCTAGTACAATTGAATTATACCTACACAATGTGTAGAAGCACAAGGCCCGTTAGTTGTCTCAAGAGAGCGTCTAAATGACTTAAGACTATTGTGTCTGACGTACCCACGACCGTCGGTCTGTATTGGGGCTGACCGCTACCGGTCGCAATACGACTTACGAGCACTGATACATTCTTATCATCAGAGTAGTGCCTACACAACGTCTACGCGTTATTGGCCGCCCAGCCATACCCTAGCTATTACTAATATTATAACACTATTATAATACAATTATTGAGTAACGCTCACCCTTGTCCGTGTAATGTATGACACTATTCAGTCCGGCCGAGTTCCCGATGTTTCTGTAAAGCACATTCACGTCGCTCACGCACTTGCGATACACCGAGTTTCACGGCCGACACGCTCGCGCACCCGAATGCCAAACTCAAGACGAACCCGGACGGACGACCGCGCGGACTTGCACAAAGTTTTCTGCTAAGACGGCGCACTGCACATATTATTATTATTTGGGTAACGAGATGCGATTTTCTTATTTCGCTTTTACTCTTACTCTTTTCTCTTTCTCCGCCTCTCTCACTCGTTCTTTTTTTTTATCGAATTAATAATAATAATAATAATAATAATAAAAAAAAAATTATTCTGTAGTGATACGCGCGCGGCACGAAGTGATAAAAATTGGGTGCGGCTTCCGTAGAGGACTCCACACAGTCGTCCACTCGCCGACTTCGCGGCTGTTCCGGCGGGCGGGCGACGTTAGTCCGCCACTCCACCGCACCCACACCGAGAAATTTACCGACTGGCCCGCTACCGGTAGTTGACGTCATTGCCGACGTTCCTGGAAGAAAAAAAAATATCGAATCGCGCCGGCCGCGGTTCTACCCCAGATCAAACAGATACAATATTATAGACGAAATCTAGAACAGATCTATATAATTATTATTATTGACTCCATACCAATAATCTTTTGGTCTATAATAACGATTAACGACCTAGGTATTTAGTATGTACTATGTAATTATGTTATGTCGTTGGAGAGGTGGTGGCTCATTGATTTTTATATTATCCGTACTGAGTTGGTTAGGAGTAAATTTATTTTTTTATCGAAATAACGAATCATCTACGATATTATGCGTTATTGTATTGACGAACTTATTGTGGTCCGACGTTTCTGTGCGTTTCAAAAAGACATAAATATTTTACGGTAAAAAGAATAGTAATTTTAAGTTTTCAACAGTATTGTAATTTGCTATCACTTTTTTTTTATATAAAAATGTTGAAAACTGATATCGATTATAATGCAAATAAAATAAAAATATATCACAGTGACGTCATCGATAGCATAATATTTGAGTGGGAAATTTGAATACTATATTATCTAATTTTTACGCACTGACACAAAAAAATTATTTTTTAATAAACAAATAACAATTATCAACGATTATTTGGATATTAATTAATCACTAATGTCGTATTTAAATTTGCATTTACATATTAACGAGTATGTACAACGTTCGCTCAGTCACCAGCTTAGTTTTACCTTTTACTATACAAACATCATTGTTTTTATAACTACGTTTGATCAGTTTCGTAGTTAGGGTATTAGGACATTCACTAATCACTACTAAACTTGTATTTAAAATTGGATGTAGTTCGAATCTTTTTCAAATTAAATTAAATTAAAAGTATTATATATTATTTCGAAAAAAGTTTAATATACGAAATAACAATTTTCTGTTTCTGGTTTATTAAGAATTCAAAAAAATCTGATTAAAATGTTTAGACTATAATATCATTGATTATATTATACTTTATTTTTAATAGCTTCCATTATCTAAATTAATACAACTACATATTATGTAAAAAAAAAAATACAACTGAAAACGTAATTATACCAGTTTGACTTCGAAATAAATAGATAGGTACATGTCACCAGTACAATATTTTAGGAAAATACTTTTTATTAACAGTGCATTTACTATCTATAGATAAAAATAAATATTAAAAAAAAATGCGGGCAAGTAGATACCGCTCTGCTGTACATTAGGTGCTGTGTGGATCACTATTATATATTATAGGAGGGTTAAATTTGAATCCAATGATAATTATCATTGTACACGAAAAACGATTCTGAACGAAGATGATTTGTCAGCCTTGGATATAATTTCCAGTGGTTGGAGAAAAAAGTGGTTTTTGTTTTAATGATGGCCTGAGTACACTAAAATGTAAGTTCTTTTATAATTATTGTAAGCTAAACTTATGAAAAATCTTGTATTAAATGTTCAACTCTTAAGCTAATTTTACAAAATTGTTTATAAATTATACCTACAAAATAATTTGCAAATATTCAGGAACTTGACGAAATTTCGTCAATATATGAACTTCAAATGCTAATAAAAAAAAAAAATTGTGCCTATGTATTCTTATAATTTTTTAATCACTTTAAGTCATAAGAATAACTTATGAGGAACTTTGTATTAAATTTTCAAGTATTTTGATTGGGCCAAAACAATTTTATCGACACTTCAAAAAAAGTCAAAATATTTTGAAAATTAAATCACGTAAAGAAAACGCCAATCTAAATAACTGGTGAAATTTTCAAGTATCTACTACTTATACTTTTGAGTAACAACAAATATTTAAAATCGTTTGAGGATAAATCGTTATCGTAACGCGATTTATTAGACATTTAAAATTTTTCCTATGATGATGCTTAGAGTTTTCTCTATAGATACTTGAAGGAAAACTTATGACAAACTTAGTGTTGTATTTTTAATCCTTAGTTATTAACACAAACAATTTTATGATTTATTAACTTCAAAATTACTTGCAAATTTTTGCGTTTTCGACAGATTTCGTAAAAATTTGAACTATAAACGTTAAAAATAAAAATTGTGACTAACTTTTTTTAGCTACAATAATACAAATTTATAAGGAACCTTGTATTAAATTTTCAAATGTTTTGGTCATCCAAATTTTTTTTTACGACATTTCAAAAAAAAATTCTCATAAAAACCGAAAATTTCTATGGTCTATAAATAACCCAAAAAAAGTCAGGTTAGGTAAAAATTTAACTGTATATAGATAACACTGACATAAACATTTGGTGAAAATTTCAAGTATTTATAGTAATTAGTTTTTAAATTACAACCATATAAAAAAATCGATTTGGTCGAAAACTGGTTTTGCGTAAAAATTCCTGTTTTTTCGTCATTTTTTTTTGTTTTTCTCGATTTTTTTGATAACTGTTGGAAAATGTTTACTTTTGACCTCTATAATGCACCAAGAATATTCACTTTTACATCGGAAACCACCCCCAAAGTTTAAAATTGGAGCATTATTTCGACTAGTTATATTATACACAGACACAAAAAAAACCACACCACATCATTGTAAAATCAATACATTCATCACTTCGTTCAGAATTTAAAACTATTACTATTCAATTTTTAAAAACTGTTATTAAAAAACAATTGAATAAATAATCCAATCTTTATCATCATAAATATGTCAATTATACTTTAATAATTATATTTATTACATTGAATGTATTAAATTTTAAATTAAATTGTATACAAGTTTACATATAAATTGAGAATACAACTTAATGTTTCTATATAAAAAACATCAAAAACTTACTTTGTACATTGTTGAACATAAAAGTTTTTAACTTATTAAAAAAAATAAAATAATTACCAAGTATTAATGAATTGCATTTTATTCAAAATAAATAATTACATTTTTAAATGATAATGCAATATTAAGATAAAATAATTGCATGTTATATGACTTAAAAGTAAAATGTATACAACCAGGACCTACATAATACATTACTCAATTATTAATGATATATTTTTGTCCAGTTAATGACAAGTACAAATTGACATAGTCATAATATTTTTCTAATTATTATTAAGTATACATGCAATTTCAATACAAATATCAAATAATTATTTTAAATTTAAACAAAAATAAAATACACAATTCAGATTGATTCAGAAACAATAACTCTATACACAAGGCACATAAGTATTTGAAGTTTGTACATTGAGTTTATTTTTTTTATATTATAATAAATAATAACAATTTTCTTAAAATAATTTTGATTATGATTTTGATTATACATTTAATGGAAACAAAAAAAAAAAATAAATAAAATAAAATGAATTATTTGGCATTAACAAAAAAAACTATGCACCATAAATTTTGTTTATCTTAAATGCATACAATTTTGGTGCAAGTAATTGATCCAGCAGTCTTGCCATTACTTGCATATAAATTTTTAAATATATTTATCTACATATAGATTTTTTTTAGACTTTTATTTTAATACCATAAAAATATTGTTAAACTAGTTTCTGTGGTGTATAAAATGTTAATGTTTTATAAAATTTAAATATGTTTTGGTTTTATACTATAAAATATAAAACTAATTTGACATTTTAAATATAATATAATAGAAGATTCGTTAATCATACTCATTTACTATTTTAATTTTGTGTGCTGAAGCTAAACATTTAATTAACTTATACTGATCGACTATATTTGAAGTAGTTATTATTTTATTTTACAGTGAAAAAATAATTGTAAAATGGAATTACTTTAAAAAAAAATCCAATATGAAATGGTATAACTCATAAGTGTAGAGATCTTATAGCTATAGCCGCTATAAGTCATGTAGCTTCAAACATTAACCAAACTATGACCCCCAGGAGTTAATGGATCAATATATAAATTCATCAACATAAACCACTGTATTTGATTTTCATACCGGTGAATTTCTAACATTATTCTTCTCCTAATACAGTCCATATTACTCAAATTAAAATAGTGAATATGTTAAGTGAAATTTCATACAAACATTTGTTGTTGTTTTTTTTTAATAAAATGTATTAAACATTTTTTTACTAGATGACTAATCAGTATTCAAAAACTCTGCTAATTGATCTTTAGGTTTCATTATGATAATAAGAATCCATCCAAGTACCGCTCCATAACATCGACAACAGTTTAATGCTCGCCATGTCTCTGAAACTTTGGCTTCAACTTTACCAGACATAATAGCTGTATCATATGTAGCACATGCAAATGCAGCTAAAGCTGTTAACACATTTAAGAATAATACCTGAAAATAAAATAATAATAATATGAACTGTTTATCATTGGTTTGAGAATAAATAATCAAAAAATTAAATTACTTGTTAATAATAATATTACATTAGGATATAATGATTCTTTGATTGTATAAATAATAAAACCAAATTTTCAGATCATCAATAAAGGGGTAAGTTGAGTCATTTTAAGGTTTTATCATCTTTTGTATAAAAAAAGTAATTGTGTTAAATATTTTATTAGAAAAGAAAAATTTAACTAAATTTATTTTTACAATTCAAAGAATCTTTTAATACCACAAAATTTCAATATCTGAATAAATTAATATACATAGGACAAATGAAGAGTTTCAAAAAAAGTAATAATATATCGGTATAGTTATTATCAAATCAATTAGGAATAATATTAAATATTTAAACTTACTAAAATATATTTTGGTTTGAAGCTCTCACATCTGTACAAGTCAAAAATATCCAGAACAGTGCACATACATATCGTTGACAAAAAGAAAAATGACATCAATATTAATGGCGACCGATGGTATGCTTCACCTAAAAATAATTGTGCTAATGCTACTCCTGCAAGTAGACCTTGACTAACAGTGCCCAAAGATGCAAATATCCTTTGAACTCTTGCTGCGATTGGACGTAAATTATTATAGTTCTCTGAAGAAGGTGGATGATCATTTATATGATTAAAAAAATCATGTTGTTCAGTTTTCACAAAACGATTTTTGTCTTGAACATAAATGACAATTTTATTAGCATCATTAGTGCTAGTGGGACGTGCTGGCTGTGACAAAGGACTTGTTGAACTATGCACATCATCTTTCACTTCTTCTAATATGGCTGCAACTGTATTGCGACTAGTATCCATCTTTTGTTGAAAATTCAAATTACAGTTACATCACCTAGTTGGTATAACATTAAAATATATTTAAAGATCAATAAGTTTTAGTAATAATAATGAAAAAAATAATGTAAACAATGGTATTTTTATTCATAACTTTAATTTAGAATAAAATATTATTGGACAACTATCAAAAGTTGTGCTAATTCAACAGTTATTAAGATTTACAAAGTATAATATTATTAGTATAAT
Organism: Aphis craccivora; assembly: GCA_009835225.1. Lineage (NCBI taxonomy): Eukaryota > Metazoa > Arthropoda > Insecta > Hemiptera > Aphididae > Aphis > Aphis craccivora. The sequence goes on from VUJU01000882.1 coordinate 67,432, forward strand.
AATAACAAACCTTTTTTATTACTTTAAAACTGTCTAAATCGTAATAAAAATGTTCATCACCGGAATATTATTTAACTGTAATTATAAATTATAATATTGGGTGATATTTATACAAATATACAATATAATTCAAATTCACAATACAATGTATAGCCTTACGGGTAGAAAAGAAATTAAAGAATGGATTATAATATTTCTTTAACTAAAAAAAGTGTAAACAAATAATAAATGAAAATAAATAAACACTGATAGTGATAAAAGCGCGAAACACATTGATAAGTTAGAACCAAAGAATAACGACCAACCAACGAATTAAAAGATCTTTGAATTAAAACGATGACGTGTGATAGATGATATCATCATTATGATAACGTATGTCGTACACAAATTACAAATTTACAAATCACAACATTCACAATCGTCAATCATAGAAGTATTCAAATATTGTATTCGAAATTCAGAATTTTAGAGTAAAAACAATATTACAATCAGAATTTTTCGAAAATTAAAAACTATCTATTGTTTATAGTTGAAATATATAATCTTATTTTTGAGTTTTCCATAATGTTCGATAATTTATCAATTTGGAAATGGCATATGGTAAGAACATAAGGTTCTAAAATACTTATTATTATATTATTATGAATAGAGATAATTTAAGGATTTTTTAGACGTATATATTAATTTGATTTGATGTACATTTTCTTAATTAGAGCTATACAAAACATGTTCAAACACATTAAAATAAGCTTTTGATTTATATTAAAATACAACTATACTTACAATAATTTTCAGGATAGGTACTTCTAATATTTTATTAAAACTAACATTATTTTTAAATACAAATATTTTATGATAGTATTTCTTTTTTTTTTTTTTAGTATACATTAGGTACCTACTTAATATATTTTAATAATTATTTAAGTACTATGATACTATAAAAACAAATAATCTTTTTACAAGTTGATTGCCATGAGTGCTATAAATTGATACCCATGTAAAAAACCCTTTAAAAAAATTGTGATTGTTAATTAGGGTTTAGTTGAAATTAAAAATATAAAATGATTGTTATATTTTTCAGGACTTTGTGGGACAAAAACATGCTGAATATTTATTTAGAACCATTATTACTACATGTGGTGTAAGTTTATTTATAGTTACTTAAAAAATTAAATATTGATATTAATATTTTTTTTTGTACAGTTTGTTGGATTTATTTTGGGATATCTTAAAGAGCAATTTTCAATCACAATTGGTCTAACATTAATTGGATTTTTTGTTTCTGCTTTAGTAAGTGAATTAATAATACATATTTATAAAATATAATTAAAACATTTGAATATAAAAAAAAAAAGTAGGTTAACATTGCGATTGAGGAAGTTTGTCCATATCGTGCCTTCGGTCCTCGGACAGGATAGTGTAATTTTGCAGTATTCGATATGAATGCAATTATCGAATTTGATAAAAAAAAAACGATTCTGAGCGGATGAAAGAATATTTTTTATTTCATTAAATATTATTCGTTTCTATGATGATAAACAAAGCGTTAGAAATTGAAATCCCGTTTTTTGTAATTTTTCGGTGTTTTTCCTGTGGCGTTAAATAACTATTGAGAAAATTGAAAAATGACCTCTTTAAAGTACCAGCTCAAGAACATTACATTTCAGAAAAAATGCAAGATGCAAGTTTAGGAAGAGAAAAAGTGTTTTTAGAAAAAAAAAAAGAATTAAACATCATTGTAAAACCAATACATTCCTCGCTTCACTCAGAATCTAAAACAATAAATAGTTTAATTTAGATGTACAAAGCTCTTGTTTTACTGATTTAGTTATGTAAACTTTAAATTTTATATTTTATATCAGGTACATCTTTCATTTTTATCACCAGGTGCGGATTTGAGGGGGGGGCTAAGGGGCTTTAGCCCTCCTCCCCTTCGGCCGTATTTTAAGTATTTTATAATGAAATTACTTTACAAAAATTTAATAACAAATTCTTTATTTATCATTTTTGATAATAAGCCCCCCCATTTGTAATTTCTAGATCTGCGCCTGTTTTTCATATGTATCAAATGGAAAATTTAAAATTGTTATTAATTATAATTAGATGATTTGGACACAAATAAGTATTTAATGCTGTCTTAAAAACAAGTATTAAAAAAAAAAAAAAAAAATGGATGGATGAAAACTTAATCTTTGAAGATTTTTACTGACTTGTGTTGCTGTACCTATTCACTTATTCTGATATTAGTCTGGTGAGCTACTAAATATAACTCGGTGGGCCGGTTTTGAGTGTTTGTTCGTATTTTTCTTTTTTGTGATAAATAAATACAAACATAAGAAATAAAATTTATTTGAATTATTTAAACAGTACAGTAGGTAGCTGTAGCTGTAATCAAATGTTAGAAATTCTAAAACTAAATATCTTGCCAATCCGGCGCTGTCTCTAGTAATAATTATCAATGTGCTTTAATTATGATTATTATGTTTTACTTCAATGCAACTTTACATTTGTTTGAATTCCATGAGTTCATTTATAAGAATTAATAATAAGTATGACTTATCACCTATATTATCTAATTTATTCAATGTGATCCAATTAAAATTTAATTAAATCAACCAAAGTGGACTTGGATTTTAAACTAATAACATGATATAAATTTTATAATTGTAAGTAAATCATTTTTTCTTTTTTAACAACCACCGTCCACCGTTGTGCTAAGTTATATGAAAATTACTGCAATACATACAAACTGGTAATTCTTTACAATTAACCCTACAACGGTCGCATCAAAAATATCACTTGGTCATTTGTTTATGTAAAATCTAATTGCAAATATACCTAATATATTTTTTAATATATCACTTGGTCTCAATGACATGTAATCATGACAAATAAATTATAAAATATTTATACTAGATATTTATACATCAAAATTGTCTGTATACTGAAAAAAGGCTATTATGAATTAAAAATAAAACTACATAATTTAAAAATCAAAATTACCAAGCTACCGTTCTTTTAGACAACTATGCACCAACAGAGGGTTAACATTAAGCCCTTATTAAATAATTCATTCAAATTATGATCATTTTAAATGATTGGGCAAACTGCATAGGAATAGTTAGAAACTGTAAATACTTAATTTCTTAATTTTTTTTTTTTTTTGAATTTTTAGCTAACTATTCCTCCCTGGCCTATATATGCTCGTAATCCACTCAAATGGCAAAAAGTAAAGAAGATTAAGAAAATTGAAAATAACTTAAACTATGATGAGTACAAAGAAGATAAAAAGAAAGAAAAAAAGAAGACAAAGTGAATTAGTTTATAGAATTCTTTTATGATATTGTGTTTTTTCCTATTATATTGTATAATAATTTAAATCCATTATTTGAAATAAATATAATATGTTATATGTATTAAATTATAGTAATTTTGAATAAAATAAAATATTATGATTTTAATGTAAATTTAAGTATCCTAAAAAACAAAAAAAAATTGACTTAATACAGTAATAATAATAATAGTTTTAGGTGTTCCTAAAAAATATTTTTAGCATAATATTAAATTAGAATGATTAAATAAAACTTTTTTTATTGCATTGTTTAAATTTACGTAATTTAGCGCTTTTGATATTAATTATTATTTTAAGTCATAAATAAAACAACTCTATACATAGTTTACATGAATATTGAATATAATATACAGAATAATTCACCGTACATTCTCACCCCCTTTCCGGGCCTCTGGCCATTCTTTGAAAGAATTTTATTAATACAATTAAAAAAAAAAAAAATTGATTAATTAATTTTTCATTAATGTATTCATTTAAAATGTTATGGAATTTTTAAATACTTGATACTTATAAATCACGTTTTCAAATTATTAAGGTATTTTGTATTACTTAAGTAACTTGATATTGATATTAACTTCCATTTTCCAAATGAGAACCTTTGAGTATGTTGATGTTCTTAATTCAAAATTTAAATGAATAGTTTTTTATTCATTAAAATATATTGGTAGGTTAGGTATTACCTTATATTGTCGTGTGTTATATTGTACAACCTATAATTTTAAGTTTTGCTATTAGAGTATTGAGTGTTTCATAGTGACCACAGGCCTCATTGATTATGAATCAGTGCTTAAAATACTATAAATATGAATCCTAACTGATAGGCATGTTTCTGCTAAGGAAACTCATTGATGGTTTATTAACTATCCTAAACTGTTAAGTCAAATTTATTTTAAGATTCATAGCTTCTAGTCACAATCACTTTACCTTTTTGACTTTTACACAGGTACCTACCTCTTTGCACCATCAATTATTTCCGTAATAGACAGATTTTCAAAATGATGCATATTAGCTGGCAATAATGTACCTATTGCCAATGAGTACTTATACCTACCTGTCTGTTACTTTGTGTTAATTTTTTGTATATATTTTATATTATTCTTAGGTCTATATATGAATATGTTTATGTCATATTATGTTGTAATGAATAATGATAATGATAAATAATGTTACTATTTATGATATGTTATTTTGGGAAGGTACGGGTTGTTAGTTTTTTACTTGTTATAAAAAAAATATATATATCTATATATATATACCATATGCGTATATGGAGGTTATGTACGTAATTTACTGTTTATAAATGCAGTGACTTTCCCAGGAATTTTCAATGGGGGAATATAATTTATGTTATTAATAGTAAAAGATATAAATTAATTATGGTGATCTAAAGACAAAAATAGCTTATAAATGTGCATACATTATACATATTATGTATATATTGAGTTATCAAAAGTATAAATGACTATATAACAGTTCTAATATAATAATATCTAACAAGTTGTTTCTGAAAGTCGGCAAGAAATGTCAATGTAAGGATGTAACCCCTAAACCCCTAATCTCTCTTCTTTGGCATTCCACTATAGGTACTTCCTTATAGATTTAATACCTACGTACTTTAGTCCTCAATGGCGTTAGTAGGAATTTATCAATAAGGGGGGGGGGAATATATTTTAATTTTTGTTTCATTATCTGATTAGGTATGTCATAGACCTTATACTAAGGTCTATAGTGTTATTGTTTCATGTTTGTGATGTGTTTCTAATTTTCTATCATATTATACCTACATATAGATAGCAACGTAAAAATTGAATTACTTATTAATTATATGTAGATAGTTAGAACTTAATCTTACAGCATTCATATTCATTAATTAATATGCAATTTTAAATTATCAAGAGCATTATTCTTTGATACGTAAAATGTCACCATTGATTTGATAATATTTTAGGTTGTTTATAAAATTAAATGTTTCTAGTTTTTTTATAAAATAAATAAAGAACCAACACACATTGAAAACTTATATCTATGAATTTAATTATTTTTAACAAAAAAGTAAAAAAATTGGTTAGCACTGCACTTGGCCCCATCACTTTATGCCATAAGCCCATAAACACCGTTTGTATGTTATTCATAATCGAAAGTAATAAAAATTACTTGGTAAGAAAAATAAAAGGTTTTTGTTTTTAATTTCAAAAATATCTATTTATTTTATGATATTTTATATTACATATTGAATATTAATTATGATAATTGATTTTAAAAAAATTCCAAGGGGAGCCAATCTCAAACCCCCTGTGGACACCCTTGCTAACCCTATATTATAGGCTGTATGTTAAAGGTTTAACGTATAATTGTATAGGTACGTACTATACGTAGGTAGGTAGGTATTATTAATATATCTTATAGGTACTTGTATGAATCAATGTGTTACAAAAGCTATTTCCGACTTCCAACTTTCCAAGTTTTTTTATTTATTAAAATATTCAACATACTTATAAGTATTATAACCTTTCAGCCTCTACATACGTCATACATGCATAAAATATACGCATTTACTATGACGAAAAAGTGGACTGGCAATGAATAAAAATTGGCTTGCTTAAATTTTGGCATCCTTATTGAAAAAAACTTAAATGACGGGCAGTATGCCACTAATTGATGTAAGTATTGAAAATGCGTTTTTCAGTAGGGGTTTGTATAGATTGTAGATAGGTAATTAATTTTTTGAAAAATATACATAAACATTTTTCCAAATATGCACGTATATATTTGACTATAAGATTTTCCTTGTTATTTTTTGAAATATACCGTCCTTTAAGCAAAAATTAATTGAATGTTGTACGTTACACCTAAGAATATCTGAATGTGACAAACTAACCCGTCCATAACCCGTAGTACCTACTTATGTCAAGTGTGTAAAACTATAAACGAATAAGTTTGACAACAATGTCCATCTAAGAATGGACAATATGTTTATGTCATGACTACTGCAGACTATTATTGTAGACGAATCTACGTATAACGATAGACTGTGGACCTGACATAGGTATAGGTTTAGAACAATAATTTCAAAGTGTAACATAATACGATAAAATACTTGATAAGTCATGCAACTATTTTTTGTTCATTTTGTGTATGATATTACAAATTAAAATACCATATTATTTAATTATTTAAGTAAGTAGGTAGTTATAGGTATTAATATAAATTGTCTATTGTAGAATTGGAATTTGGAATTATGATTTAATAACTATAGGTAATATATTATGCTTATAATTTATACCTATTATATTTTTAATTGTTATGGTAAATGGTAATAAATATAGATTAATTTCATCAAAAAATGTTTTATACTAAATTCGAATGAAAAATGTGGAATTATAATAATTATTGGTTATTATTGCACAAGGTACTTATACTTATTTCACTTTTTTCTATTTCATACAATCTACTTATCTATTGTTAAAATTTTAAAAAGTTTGGTTAATTTAATTTTTAAGAGGATGCTACACGTGTATAATAGTCACACAATCGTAATATTGTTACATTTTTATTTAACATACGATAGGTTCCAATAGAAAATACTTTAAGTAAAATATAATAAATAATGAATTGAATGAACCAATAATTAAGTATACTTATACTAATTCTCAAAAGATTAGATTAATAATATAGTCAGTAGTCACATGTTACAATCATAAACACTTGAATTATTTTTAATTTCACAAATAAGGAAATTCAAATAGGCATTTTTTATTTATAAAACGTCTGATTAATTTTTTCTCAAAGAACGCTACATTCAAATGTCTCTCTTATACAAACGTATGTATAACATGACAAATTTTTGTTCAGCAGTTACAGTTTTTGTAGTAAGCTTTATTATAAAGCTACCTTTTATATTTTTATCAACCTTATAGATTGGTAAGAGCATCATTTGTGTTTCCCTATGGGTTTTAAAAATATTTTAATTTTAAGCTAAACGAGTAGGTAGTGAATAAATTATAATATTTTACATAGGTAGGTCGTAGGTACTGTTAAGGTTAACGTTTTCCATTTAAACCGTGTTGTTAATACCTTATAAGTTATAATAATATTATAAATTGTTGAAAATATTCCATCACACTACATTGCGTGGTTATTTAATTAAATATGATTATTGATTAATAACTATTAAGATCTAGTGCAATGTTTTTCAAAGTGTGAGACGCAACCCCTTTGAAAGGAGCGTGAACTTAACAGGGAAGGCATCATGAGGCGAAAATTGGTATTTTATGATTTGTACGTAACATGTTCAGTGAGGCCCATTATCTACTTGAAGAATAAATAACAATAAATAAATAAATACTATTGTTATTGTATTAACATAATATATATATATTACGTATACCTAGTAGGTAATAAAAATGTTTGTTAAATTTATTCAAGGGAAGCGCAATTATATTTTTTTATTTTTGAGGATGGTTAACCTAAATGTTTGAAAACTGCTGTCCTATAGTGAATATTGAAATCGACACAGTATCTATAATTTAAACAATATTTCTTAATCTGGTAAATAACAAGATAATACTGAACGTCTGAACACACATGATACATCAGTTGTACCTTCCCCCTTGCGTACCAACCCTTTTTCTGTTGATTATTTCTGATTAATTAAAAAAATACTTACCTAAAATGTATTACTTTTATTATAAATTACCAACTACTAACTAGATCCAATTAGGTAAAATACGATTGAGAACGTTTTTTTTGGTCACAAACTATTCGTCACTTAAGGCTGTTGAAAGCGTGTTGTTTTTCGTCATTTTTCGTCATTTTTCGTGCATTTAGACCAATAAGCGAAAGAAAAATTTACCCAGTAACAAAAGTTCTCTTTTAATTTGAAAAACATATTTGAATTCCTTATTTTCTTTTCTAAGTTATGGATTTTAATTTTTTTTTTTTACCATTCTAACACTACATTAAGGTGAATTTTGAAAAAAAAAATGTATTTATAAATGTTTATAATGTAATATAATATTATTATTTTTGTGAGTTCTACATATTTTAAATTTTTTATTCATATTATATATAACATATTATTAGGCGCTTATTTGTATATGATTAATTTATGACTTTTTTTAAGAATATTTATTTTATGTATACTGAGTTTTTCAAAAGCCAAATAAGTGATGTAGCAACGTTGCACGTAAATTCGTTCTCAATCGTATTGTTTTTGGGTTTTTTTGGGGGTCAGCGGTAAGTTCTTTGTTAATTTTAAATGTTCTCAATCGTTCGATAGCCCCAACTTAAGAATAGTTTTGGTACCTAACCCGATGGCTATCCAATTCACTACCAACACTATTCTAAAGTTGGATATCCAAACATTTTTAATACTCCAAAAGGGGCTGGAACCCGATTGAGCACAGTTTACCTTTTTCATTACCCAATTGAGCATAGATACAGTTAAACAATAGAAATCCAAAATATAACACGATTGAGCATAGAAATACGTACAACGTTGCCATTCCACACAGAAAAATAAAAATTTAAAAAAAAAATTGAAATTTTTACAGGAATTATTTTATAACAATCATCAAGCTATTAATTAGTGTATAAAAATATAAAATTAAATTATTTTACAAATATATACAATATACATAATTTATGTCCTAACAGATTAGTCTTAAAGTTAATAATAAAATAA